>JAFVLL020014300.1:0-44136 GCA_021397915.2 Tor tambroides | reverse complement strand
CTTGGAAGAACCAAATGATCCAAGATCAAGCAAAATCGGCAACAATCAAATCCAGCTAACTGAGTTAGCGACGTACGAAGAACGGACCCCTGGATGTCCTATTCGCAGTCGTCTCTTTTGTTGTTGCTATCTGAGCGCCAATGTTGTCAATGTCGTCATATCCGCTTTCGTGCACAGCGATGAGCGATCTGCCCAGGCTGCCCATTCTTGTTTGAGAATTAAAATTTTTGCAAAAGATTTTTTAGTTACATTTCTTCATTCAGAAGATGCTTTTATCCAAAGCAACCAATATTAAGGAGGCAATAACACGAGAGCACACAGTACAGTTCTTCATAAAATAAACGATTACATGCATGCTGACGCGGACAGAAACGTTGTCGTTTTTTAATGCAATATACGTTGTTCGTCTGATATCTGATACAAAGGCTAAAGAGGTCAGATTCGTCGACAAAATCTTTTGAGTCTAATCGATGATTCGTTAATGATGTCTGAATCTTTTGTTCACGATTCTGAATGAACGATTCGTTCACAACTCGGACTGATTCGGTCCGATGGGTTCGCGAGTCAACAACATTATCCAAGAATCTTTCTTTCTTTCTTTTTTCATTTCTATTCATTTTAAACACCACTTTAATTATTTAAAATTTCAGAACTATATTTATGTTAAAATTGACTTAATGTTGTATGAGCGGACTCACTGCTGCAATAAAACTGGGGCACTTTAAGGTGAATTTAACCACACACTTTTATTAATGGAAGTTCGTAGAAAATAAACCTAAGAGACAACAAGGTGTACCACCACAGAACCTACATATTGCTTTATTGGAACGGTTTGGACAGATTATTTTTGCAAAAACATTTATAAAACAATCATGCCGGGGTGTAAACCACAAATTACACAACCATTCAGTTATACTTTATAAGAAAATCTTATATACACTAGTTTTTTTGTTTGTTTGTTTGTTTTTTAATGCTTTAAAAAATGCTTTGTTTTTTAATGCCACAAGAACAAGAGGTATTACATATTCACATAATCAAATTAACATTAGCTGCCAGAAAGAGAGAAAAAAATAAAGGAAGAAAATTACATAAATTTCAATGCTTTCAGAGCATTACATTTTTTCAATGCTTTTTTATTTTTTGTTTGTTCCAAGAGATTTACATATACTTTAAAATCATTTATAAAATGTGCAAAATTTGGTTTACATTGAGTCCATTTTTTTTTTATGTATATGGAATTTTCCTAACAAAATAAACAAATGTATAATATGGTGTTCTTTACAATTCAAATTTTCATTTTCTGTATAAAAAAGTACATCAAATATACAAATTTCTATCATACACTCCATTTTTCTGTTAATATAGAATTCCAAATCCTTCCAAAATAATCTTGAGTAAATACAATGAAAAAAAAAGATGCAAAATAGTTATATATATTTTTTAGTTATATAAATATTTTTCTTGACCACAAAATTCACAGGAATACGAAATATTAAGCTTAAATCTTTCCAAAACATACTTAGCAGGATAAATTCTATGAAGTATTTTGTAAGACACTTCCTTAATTTTGTTATTGATACAAAACTTATTTGGCAGTTTCCATGCTCTTATATACACTAGTTGGCCAGGATAAGGGTCGATGTGATGACGCAATTACGTAATAACGCAAAAGAATCACTGAACCGGCTCTTTGTAAGTGATTCACTGAAGCAAGGTGGACTAGCATAGCCTTTTAACCAAAAAGAATGCATGGAACATGTCCAATCAAAGACTCTTCAGATACACACGTGACTCAACAGGGAGGGCCATGACATAGAGTGGACGCTCCTCCGTTTTATGAAAATTATTGCTGAATCGGAATCACCGACTCTCTCTACGCACTGCAAAGGGTCAAAAGAGAGAAACACGCTGCAGAGCACACCTATATCTACTACAAAGCAAATTATACTACAGCCGAACAATAAGTCGGTGAGTACATTTCGATATTTCGCACTTAAATATTACCGTTGATGTAAATACCTGAATACATGTACGTTTTATCTGAATCTTTATTTAAGTTTTAAACACGTTTGCTACATAACATTGTTTAAATGTCTTCTCAATGGCAATCTCCCACAGTAATAGCAGTCAAACACAGACAGCATGTTTTCAAACTTCACGATACAGTGCATTGAGGCACCCTCGCGCGCTAAAGAGAACAAACTAAGAAGAATGAAAACGTATGTTCTCGTTTTCAGCCTTGAGATTTTTTCAAACGGTAAAACCAAAACAAGCAAAATAGATATTTAGTCAATAATAGTAAATGCAATAGCAGGAAGTCGATAATACAACACCTTGCTTACAAAATCAGCCGCGTGCGCAAATGAGGCGTGAACATTTTGTTCCCTGATTACTCCAGGATAACTAATAAATAACTTGCCCAGTTGACAGAATATGTGACCTTGATTTATGTTAGTAAAGCTAACAGTGATGCAGCTGACCTTTTGCACCATTCTTTCAGTGTTATTTTTGTCCCATGAATTCTATTCATTCAGTTTATTGTGCTTTTGCACAAGATGTAATAATGACACTTATATAAGTCATAACCCTTACAATATATTATCAAGGAAACCAAAGATACCATTACTGTAAATATTATCACGACTGTAAAATTAAGGTGATTAATTAATATGGGATGTCCTTTAAAAAGTGTCTGAAAGGTGTCATTGTAATTAATTTTCTGATGACAGCATTGGCTAATACCAAGCGTCAGTTGTATATTAGATTATAGTATTTACTATTTATATTTAGAATTGATTGTTATATTTTGCCATAAACTTACCATGGTGTATTTTTAAGGAAACAAACTTGATAATGTAATATATACCAAAGGATGTGTCTTGTAAATCTAAAGATGGAAAAAGCAGAAGATGAGTGATTAATTTTTAAGTTGAAAATGACTATAAACCTGTAATACCAATAGGAATACTACAGTCTCAGGCAGGTACACCTGTTGTAACATGATTAAAAAAAAATAATAATAACCTAAAGGATAATCTTTGTTGCACGGTTAAGATCAGCTGTGGACTATCATTCTCTGGTCGTTATTACTAAAACATTTATCTGGCCTTTATTTGGAAGCGTGCTCCACCAGATGGTTTAAAAAACAAGCCAAGCCACTTTGATGTTCAACAATGGAAGACCTGCAAGACTTTGGTCCCTCTAGTGCGAGTGCTAAGACCATTGCTGCTGAGCTCAGTGAGTACTACTTTTTGTTTTGTATTCAATGACTTACTATCAAAACAAACAACTTTTTTAAAAGTAGCCTATCTGCTTATTTACATTTGAAAACTATGTCTTGCAGAGGATGATTTTTACTCCAAGCTTGTTGACGACTTCCTTGGTGCTCATTACGGAGAGCTGTTGGAGCTGGATGAAAAGCCCTGGAAAATCCGCATGTTGGTTCAGATTGGACTGATGAGAGAGGAGCAAGATATTTCATGGGTTGATTTAATTCAGTGGCTCCAAAAGATTGTCCCAATGTTTCAGTCGGCTGATTTCCGAAGCTTGATTGAGAGAAACACCACGACAGCTTTGAGCTTAACTGGAGATGCCAGGCAGAAGTTTCTTGAGTCAGATGTTAACTTTGAATTTGTTGGACCTATATGTGATAGCATCGGAATCGGGAGAAGAGATTTACTTGAAATGTCTGACTTTTCTGATCGTGCAAAATTAACTGCTCTCACAAACGGTCTCATTCTCGAATTGACTAATTTTATTTCACGAGAGAAATTAGACCCAGTTGTCTTGGTGTCCTGGATTCGTAATTTTGAGCCTTTATTTTGTAGTGATGGCAAGATCCAAAGAGCCTATAGGCTCCTACGGTCAAGTCTCAAGAATTTCAGAATACAGTACCGCAACAATCAGAGGAGCCGAAAGAGGAGCCGCGGATTTCTGGATGAGTTTCTTCAGAGTCCATTTGATCTTGCTCCTGAAGCTGATGCTGATGATATTGAATACAGGAGGGTGGCAGTGATCAAAGCACATCTGAGGAAGAAACGCCGCATTTCCAGGCATAAACCTACCTCTTCGCTCAAGGAGGAAGATGAACCCTTCCGTATTTCGCCGACAGACGTAACTGTGAAAACTCATCATGAACCCAAGCAAATGCCCCATGCATTCTGTGTTAAAAGGGAACAGGGATCACAGAGCCATCAAACACCAATACGGTCACTGAAGGATGTGGAAGAAGACCCAAGAACCGACACGGGCGACAATGTAACACTTCTTGATATCTCTGTGCTGTCTTGGCAAAAGATTGCAGACATGAATGGTGGAAAGAACGAAGCTGCTAAGGTGGTTTCACTGGATCTGCTTCAAAATCACTTCTCTGCAATGCTAAAGGAAGATGCTAACCTAAGAACCCTCGATGACAAGGTCAAAGGAAGCACCCATCCTCTAGTGCCACCGTTGAATTTCCTGCGTTACATCTGCCAGTTCCTTTTTGAACTCATTGATGTAATTGAACAGCAAATGATGTCATTCGAAAAAGATATTGTGAACACCACGGGCGAGAAACTCGGACGCGACAAGCACCCCAGGTTTCAGAGTTTTGTCAACTTCGATGAGAGCGCAGTGACCCGTTACATTCACATGGCTTCGGAAATGTTATGCCCAAGCGAGGAGACCAACCCAAATTACCGCAGGCACTGGCTTGCTTTTTGCCTCGAAAGAAAAAACCCTTCCAAACTGCCTATTTATAGGTCAAATCGTATCATTAACTACTTTGAAGCAGCCGCTGGACTCATTCACCATCATGAAGATGTTGCTCTCTTTGTATCTGACCTGCAGCTTCTGAACGACGACTCGAATATCCTGTTGGAGAGCGTCAATGCTGACGCAAATGACGAGGCTTTGCAGGCATTGGTCTGTGTGGTTGCTGTTGTCTACCTTAAAGTCTTGGGACCCTTTTGGCAGCTTCTGAAGAGCGATGGAGAATATCCTCTTTTCAGTAGATACATCCTGTGCCTGTACGAAAAGCTCTTGGAATGGTCGCAAGATGCGAGTTGCCTTTTGCAACCAGAAGCCTTTGTGAATGTATTCTTACAGGTTCCAATGCAAGAGGGGACTTTCGAAGGAGTGTTCAGATTTTGCCGTGATAATGCAGAGAACCAGTTCGGTACTCTGATAAAAGCTTGCTTACAGAGGATGATGAAAGCCCTCGCAGCTGTACTAGAGGACAATCTTAAAGATTTCTTACCTGGCGGCGAACACTGCAAAGATCTTCCTACGGATATAGCCGTTCAAATGGCAAACTGCACATTTTCACAGCTGATGGGCGAGTACCCCTTTGGTCATGCGTACCCTTATGAGAAGAACAGGCCTGATAAAACTCTTGGTCAGACCGAGGGTTCAGTTTCTGAAAATGCAGAACAAGAACCTGCTTCCCGAGAGACAACAGATGAAGCTACATCAGCAGCGGTCACATTGTCACCTGCCAAAACTATTCAGAAAAGGTACTCCATCTTTGACGGAGCAAATCTAAATGCCGCAAAAAAAATAAAGGTGTCTAGACTAAAGCAAAAAGCTCAGGATCACATTTATAGGAAAATGATTGTTGGAGCAGTTTCAAAATACGGTGGCCCATGTAAAAGCAAGCAAGACGTTGAACGATTGCTCACAAAACTAGAAGGGGCAAGCCATGCGCATATACGTGAGGTCATTCGCTGTGAGCTGAACTACCAAAAGAGCATCTTGGGTTCCAGAGACAAAAAGCTAACTCACATAGGGTTCTCTTTGAATGACATGGTTTCTACACTGAAGGACGTGCTGCCAAATGAGAGAGTTATAGTTACATCACCAACTGAGAATGTGCTTGATCACACTGCGTTTCAAGGGACCCCGATTGAAACATCATCCCTAGACCCCCAAAGCACAGCCACTGGTCAGCAAACTCAACAAAGGCGTAGTATTGATATAAAGAAAACAAATGTTTTTGGCCCTTGTTACAGGGAGAACTTTGAGTTTCTCTGATTGTATTTTAACCTGATAAAAATGTTGAATACATGCTACTTGCATTAGTTTTTTTTTTTTTCGTTTTCACATATGGTAAAAATCTTTGTTTTCAGATGTTCTGTTACCAACAAGCTTGTTCTCTTACTGGAATACTAGACATTATTCGTATCAAAACAGTTAATTAGTTCATTGTTTTTTATGTTTTTTTTTTCATTACAAAATAAAAATGTTTGTAGCAAAATACTTGTCCTGACTTTTTTTTTAAATAAAAATTCTACTACTACCAATAATAATGATAATAATAATAATTATTATTATTATTATTGGTAATCTACTACATTATTTTTATTTTGCAAACTGCATAGTATAAATAGTATTTATGTAATGTTATGTATATGCATATAATCATATATTATACAAATGTTCTGAATCACTATGAAATTGATGTTTTGATAAAAAACCTTTATTCATTAAGGATGCATTCATTTGAGAAAAAGTGCAGTAAAGCATTTATAATGTTATAAATATGTTGTGTATTTTAAATAAATGATGGTATTTAAATGTTCTGTTCATTAAAGAATCCTCCAGTTTAAGCAATTAAAATGTGACAGACTTTAGATTCATCCATCCATACTGTTTTTATTATTAAAATTTACCATCCAATATTAGTTTTCATTTTACCCTTTTTAGCCAGAGTTACATGTGGCTTGTTCTTTATAACATTTCAAAAGGCCTGCAGCATCTCACATTTAAGTACTATTCATTTAAGCAGAGCCAATTTTAAAATATAATTAATTAAAAAAAGAAATAATTATTTTTATACGTACGTAATCATATTTAGCAGATTTTTGTTTTTATATTTTAAATTTACATTTGCTATACACTGTATATAGCGCTTTGCTGTATATAAGTTAACACTGATAATTTAGCACTGGCAGTTGAACAAACATTTCAGTGAAACTGAGGAGTCATTAATGTTTATTAGTTTTAATTCAGTTCATATCAGATGACACAGTTTAGCATGAGGAAAGCAATTTACTTTTGACTACTCTATTCTTTCAAGTACAGTCACAAGAAATACGTGTATTATGTACAATTAAAAACATGGTTGCTCTAACTTACTTGTGCCCTTTTCCTAGACATATAAATGGCAGATACATGGTGGAATCATGCCATTGTTACACATATTCTGGTGGCCCTGTTTGGAATGGGCTCATGGATCTCTGTGAACTCATTATGGGTCGAGCTGCCGGTGGTTGTAGGTGTTCTACCTGAAGGTAAATAGTGTTTTAATAAAACTTCAATATGTGCCACCACAGCTGTACCTAGTAGATACTGTATTTATCCTAATAATTGAAGAACTTAAAACATGTCTTTTCTTTACAGAGTGGAACTTGCCAGCCTATCTTTCAGTGCTGATTGCATTTGGGAATTTGGGTCCAGTGGCTGTGACTTTAACCCACCACTTTGCTCCAGGATGGCTGAATGAACGCTTGGTTATCCACATCATACAAGTGCTAGCGGTGGTTGCAGCTGTGTTTCTTGCTCTTTTTTGGTCCCAGGTGGTCACAGTCGCTGGAGAGCCAAGATCTGTCCCGTTCCTGCTGCTTACTTTTATCCTGTCATTTGTCTGCTGCACTTCCAACGTCACCTTCTTACCCTTCATGTTCCGTTACCCCCCACAATACATCCGGACGTTCTTTGTCGGACAGGGTCTTTGTGCACTCTTTCCCTGTGTGGTCGCTTTGAGTCAGGGTGTAGGGAAACTAGAGTGTGTTGAGACGGCCAACGGCACAGAGCCCCACTATCTCAAAGAAAACTTCCCTGCTCAAAACTTCTTCTGGTTCTTGTCTGTGATGCTGGTGGTTTCAGCCCTCTGTTTCTTCGCTCTGACACACAGAGTGGTCACTCCGACTGTGGCAGAGGAAATTCCAAAGACTGAGCAGGAAACAGTGAAAACGGAGGAAGAGACACACCCTTTACAAAATGGAGGTTCCCCGGTTTCTGAGGAACAAGTTGAAGTTGAAAAACAGGCACCTGTTGTGGCCTTCTGGACGTCACGCAATATATACCTGCTCCTGTTGCTGGGAATATCCAATGCTTTGACCAACGGTGTGCTGCCGTCCGTGCAGAGTTTCTCCTGTCTGCCTTATGGCACCATGACCTTTCACCTCTCTGTCGTCTTGGGCAACATTGCAAACCCTCTGGCCTGCTTTGTGGCCATGTTTGTCCTACTTAGGTAAGTGAGTTAAAGTTCTTGATGACTATTTTATTTGTATAACAGTGCTTAGTGGCCCTGTTAATTTAAATCAGGGTTGTCCAGTCCTGTTCCTGGAAGGCCGCTGTCCAGGAGAGTTTAGCTCCAACCCTAATTCCGCACACCTGAACCAGCTAATCAAGGTCTTACTAGGCATATTTGAAATTTCCAGGCAGGTGTGTTGAGGCAAGTTGGAGCTAAACTCAGCAGGACAGTGGCCCTGATTTAAATTCTGCTCATGTACAATTTGTCATATCATTGTGTGGTGTAAGTGTTATTAATTTAGTTGAATTTTTAGAATTGAAATGGATGGTTTCATTATAGGTCCAGCATTGGTCTTGGTATGATGTCACTGGGAGGCTGTATTTTTGCTGCCTATCTCATGGCCTTGGCTGCGCAGAGTCCCTGTCCACCACTTTTGGGAAGTCAGTCTGGAGTTGCTCTAGTGGTTAGTAACTGTATGTCATTATTGAGTGGAAGAGGAACTAAGAACGAATCTCTCAAAATGTTAAAAGTGCTGTTTGCTACACCACTGAACTACCACGAGCAAAAGTGGTGCAACTATTTAGCCATTTCGGCTGTTTCATTATCGTATCATCTCTAAAGATTTGATAAAGAATGAGTAAGATAATTAAGATGCTTGAAAGATAATATTTATAGACAATTATTGTGAAAAGGGGTCATTATAGCAATATTTCAAAGAAAAAAAGTCAGTTGGAATCATCAAATCCTCTTATTTTAATAGTTGTGTACAGTTGAAGTTTATGGGGAAATTGTTGTATAATTTCTTCTTATACTTCCATAATAAATTCACTAAAATATTTAATATAATTATTATACTTAGCAATATTCACTTTATTATAACATTTATTATTTATAATATTTTAAAATATTTTCTAGGGTAAAAGACATCATGCCACAGATGTTCAATAGCCCTTAACCTCTATTTTCCTTTAATTATTGATTTATATTACAAAAATAATGAATGAAAATGTCACACGTTCAGTCACCACACATAGTACACACAATATCTGTAAATTCTCATCAGCTTTAGTTTTTTAACAGAAGCCTGTTATTCTTTCTTCATTCAGATCATATCCTGGATCATCTTCACCGGCTTGTTCTCTTACCTGAAGGTTGTAGTTGGGACTCTGCTTCACGAAGCAGGGCATGCAGCTTTGCTTTGGTGTGGAGTCTTCATCCAGGCTGGCTCTCTCATTGGAGCTCTCACGATGTTCCCTTTAGTCAGTGTGTACCAGGTTTTCCAGCGAGCCCAGGACTGCACAGACAACTGCAGTTAATATTACAGCACTTGATTTTACACTCACCCTATGCCTTTATACAACAAGTATCACTTATAATCTAACATGGAAAAAGATAGTAAACCTGATGCCTTCACAGGACATTTCGAGTTCCTGTCAATGCAAAAAAAGAGCAACACTTGATCACATTGCTTATCTTTGTGTTACCCGATGGCACACTGAGAATGTGAAGAATATGTGGTTGATACATTTGAGTCATTTTGAATGTGTGTGTGAACACCTTGTCCTTGATCTAGATTAAGTGAGAAGTGTTTTCATGCACCAAGACAAGACACCTGTGTTTGGATATCAGAGCAGGTCTGATTTCATAATGGAAAACCTTGGTTTCAGCATGTCAGCAATTGTTCAGACCAGAAATCATAAGTCAGCGATCTATAACTCAAAATACACTATCCAATGAGTACACTTAAACCGTATGCTTCATCTGTGTAGTATTATACTCAGTATTTTGTTTATTCCCAACAGCAAGCTGGTCATTGCTGATGAATGCAAATCAGGTAAGTTTATATTGTTCCTAACTGAAAAAAACTGCTTTTTATGACTCCAAGATGAAATTGTTTTGACGACCACAAGCAAAGATGTGTGTCATCACATTCCAATATTTCTGGATTTATATTTAGACACTCAACTTTGTCTGCTGAATATCTGGTTTTGTTTATCTGTAATATTTGTATGTACATACAGAGTCTAAATTTATTATTGAAAGTGTCTAACCTGTCATATCTGCCATGTGTGGTGGTGCTGCCATGTTTTACCCATTTGATTTTGAATATTTTAGATTTGAGGTCAGTTAATCTCATTTTGCAGCTGCCATTATCTTGTGCTTACTTTGGTGACAGTTATCAATATTTTCAAAATTGTAGTATGTGTAATTTTTGCCCTTCGGCACTAATTGTATAAATTCAGAATATAAACTGCGTTTAAATCAGATTTAGTTTTATGAGAGCTGGAGATTTGAGTTGAGCACTAACTGCATTCCTGACATCTTTAATTAAAGCCTTTATTTAAACTCTGCTGATTAACTGTGCACAGTATATCAACATGCTGTTGATATTTTTTCAATGAAGATGTATTATATGGCATCACAGAACTATTTCATGCTGTTTTGAATATGTTCACATGTTCTTATGCGCTTTGTATGTGCTGCTGTTATAAGATCTCAGAGTTTTTTGAGTAAATAAATGGTTCGTTTGACAACAAAGAAATGTGAGTGTGGTATGAAAACAAAGTTGTGGAGCTTATTCTTTTAAATAAACAAAAATAAATAACCTAAAAACTGACCTATAAACTATGAAAATGTAAAACCACTACTTCACAAGTTTTTGTTTTTTAAAAAAACAGTCATCAGCAGTTATATTAAGTCACTTTTTACTACATTCTTATACAACATGGTTATAGTTAAACATTTACTGAAGCTGTGATTGGTCAGTTTAGTAATTCCTGCCAGAATGTATGTAAGAAAACAGCTCTCATTGCTTACTGATGTTTTTATCCCCAAAATACGAATGTTAATATTGCATTTTTAATAAACGTATGATTAATGTCTTTTTCTGACATTTATCCTGGCATTATAATAAATGATCTACAAATTACACATTAATTATTTTATTTTTTTCTTGATAAAACATCAACAGACCGGTGCCATGGTTGGCTAGAATAGGCACACCCACTCCTGCAAAGGATATAAAACATTCCTCTCATTGTACAGGACTTTGTCTCCATATGATCAGCCTCAGATCATGTGAGTACCTGTCATTTTTCACATATATCAATCTTTTTTTTTTTTAAATTTATTTATTTGTTTTGTTTTACTTGTAAATTTAGTGCATTTGTCAAATGGTAGTATGTATCATCAGTATGTTTGTTGCTTATGACAAAAATAATTAAGTTTTGTGTAATTGCACTGTACTTTACAAAAGGGCTGTTTACTATGACATGGGAGACAAAAAGTAAATTGCAGACTTAAATACCATGACGCACACGATGATAATGACTTTAACATATTCGACTGACGGTTTGTTGTTCTGCATTACTGGAACTAGACGGACACAAACCTAATCATTTAACAGTTAAACCACAATGACAGTGACAACTAAAAAAGCATAAGTAATAGCTGAGCTTTCAGTAACTAAGAGTAACATATAACAACAGCAGCTGAAACAGTAAAAAGTAATGCATAAGCTACATTATTTTATTCATGTCGCGGAGCAGCATTGCTGGGATGTTATCATCCACAGATTCCACAAATATCCTCAAGTTCATCAGAACGCGGAATAAATGATGAAAAGTATCATTTGCAGCTTTTTAAACATCCTTACCGTGTTGGATGCATTTTTGGCTGGTAGATACATCTTTTCTTCATATGTCTTGTCACGTTTTCACAAGAGTAATTTGGGAAAAGAACGCAAACATTTCCGTTTGTTTTCTAGACAGCTTATATATTCTCAACATTGCTGTAGCTTATTTTAACTTGTTTTAACTTTTGTTGCTCTAAATAAAAGTAGGCTATTCATAATTATGGGCCTATACTTCCATGATAAAATGAATACACATGCAGAATTTATGACCAGAATTTATGAAATTTCATTTTTTAATTAATTGATTTATTTTTACACCGCTGATTATAGCTGAAAAGTGATTAAAAATAAAACTTAATCATGCCTAAAATAAACATTTCCTAATGCATTCCTAATGCATACACTGAAAGCTTAAATTAAAAAAAAAAAGAAAGAAAAAGTAAATATATAGTTTTATTGCTATGACAGTTTTACATTTATCTCAACTAGGGTCCCTATAAACCCCCTGCTAACTGCACTCTGATTTGTACTTTGATAGACTTTCTGCAAATAAACACAATCTTCCTGACTTTGTTCCTTAAATACATTGGCACGGCATCAAAGTCTTAGTAAGAGAATGCTCCATTTACTGCAGATGTTACTGAATAACTTCATATTAGCAGATGTTTCTTATCCAAAGACAGTGTGCACTGACTGAAGGGTCAATCCCCTGGAGCACTCCTGGGGCCAGTTGCATAAACTTAGCCACCATGTTAAGACTGTGTCTTAAGAACTAGTTTGACCAACTAGCAGTGGCCAAAGAGTAATCAGTCTTACTTTTCCAATACATGTAAGACTAATCTACCCTTTTCATAACTGAATTAAAAAAGTTACGACCAGTCTTGAAGAAAAAAATTAGATGACTAACTTTTTAAGACTAGTCTAAACAGTTTATGTAACCGGCCCTTGGATTAAATGTCTTGCTCAAGGACATAATGCTGAGTCTTCTCCGACATTACGGCTGAATAAATAAACTTGACTGCATAAAATTTGGAATCTAAAGATAAAGTGTGTCATTTGTACGTCATAGTTGCTCCAAGTAGAACTGCAAAAATCATGTCTGTCACTGAATGAAATTCTCTTGGATACTAACTGTACACATCGTTTTTCTTTTCTGAAGACATTAAGGTTACGAAGTCTGATCTAAATCAACATGGCCACGTCTATCCTCACCCATGTTTTGGCTGGCCTGTTTGGCATGGGCTCCTGGGTCACCATCTGTGGTCTGTGGGTGGAGCTGCCTCTCATCGTTCCACAGGTACCTGAGGGTTGGTATCTTCCCTCCTACATCTCTGTTATTGTCCAAATGGCAAACGTCGGACCTCTGTTTGTCACATTAATGCACCGCTTCCGCCCAGGAACGCTCAACGAGACTGCAGTTATCTATTTTATTGTTGGTTTCGGGATACTGGCCAGCCTTTTCCTGGCTTTCTTCTGGAGTGAGACGGTAGTGGTGCAAGGTGTAGAGCGCAGTGTTCCTCTGCTGCTCCTCATCTTCTTCGTCTCATTAGTCGACTGCACCTCTTCGGTGACGTTCCTTCCCTTCATGACACAGCTCAAGGCAGAGTATCTCATGACGTATTATGTAGGAGAAGGCCTGAGTGGTCTTGTCCCAGCTTTAGTGGCAATGGTTCAAGGTGTAGGTGTGATGGAATGTGTCAATGCATCTCAAATCCTCAGATCCAACGAAACACATCTTAACGGGTCTGAAAAAGACACTACCTACCTTGTGCCTCACTACCAACCAGCTAACTTTTCCGTTGAAGCCTATTTTTTCTTCCTGGCGGCTATGATGGTGGTTTGTTTGGTGGCCTTCTTACTTTTGAACTATCATCCAGCTGTGGCCCGAGAGCGTCCCAATAACATAAATGGAAATGAAGATCCTATATCCCGCTGGAAAAACAAGAAATCTGAACAGAAACCAATGATGCGTTCTCAAAAGGCTAGTCAGAAACCCAAGGGTGCGTTCGGGACAGGGACACACACATGGATGCAAGTCATATACATCTACATTATGCTAGCATGGGTGACCGCTCTGACTAATACCGGTTTGCCGTCAGTGCAGTCGTACTCATGTTTACCATATGGAGACCAGGCCTATCACTGGTCAGCAACTATGGCGAATGTTGCCAATCCTATAGCTTGTTTCATCAGCATGTTTTACACTCAAAGGTGAGCTACTTCATGAACAATAGCGATTTAATGCACTAACTGATTTTATAGTGAATTAACTGAACTATAACTACTTTTTACATAGCTACTTACCAAACAAATAAGTATGTGTACATGAAATACTGACATGAGTTTAAAAAAGATAGATAGACAGATAGAGAGATAGATACCCAGGTTAAAAAGTACACTTCCAATGTACTTGAGGTGCTCTATTTTCACACACTAATTTTAAGTGTATTAGTATACTTTATATACTAAAAATGATTTTTTTTTTAGTACTTCTTAAGATAAACTTAAGATCATCTAAGTGTACTCAACTGTGCTATTTTGGGACACCAATAATATGAACTAAAATGTGCTTTTAACATAATATCTCTGTATTTAAAAAATGTATTTATTCACCACTTGTAGTAAACTTGAGTGTACTAGTGTATGAACAATAGGTTCAAGTGTATTACAAGTGGTAACTAAATACATTTTTAAATACAGAGATAGAATTTTAAAAGCACATTTTAGTTTATATTCATGGTGTCCCAAAATAGCACAGTAGAGTACACTTAGATGATCTTAAGTTTATCTTAAGAAGTACTAAAGAATCATTTTTAGTATAAGTACAAAATTAGTGCGCGAAAATAGAGCACCTTAAGTACATTATGTGCACTTTTTTTCGCCTAGATAGATAGAATGGCTATAAACATACTACTTCTCAACACTTTGTTGCACTCTGAACAGGTCCTTATTGTTGATGGGAGTTCTCACTTCTATTGGCTCTCTTATTGGATTTTACATTATGGGCATGGCTGTGTTGAGTCCATGTCCACTGCTAGTTAATGACACCTCTGGAGCCGTCATTATTGTGAGTACTGGGACCAGTTTGTATTTATTTCCAATATAAGAAGCATTCATTTTTTTTGCTTGATCTGTTTTATTGTTTATCTTTGTATATTCACACTGAGTAATCTTGTGTTTTCAGGTGTTGGCATGGTTCTTTTTCATCTTCATCCTATCTTATGTAAAGGTGATTGTTGCTGTCATCTTGCGAGATGAAGGCCACAGTGCTCTTGTGTGGTGTGGAGCTGTGGTCCAGTTGGGCTCAATGTTTGGGGCGGTGACTATGTTTCCTTTGGTCAATATTTATGACTTTTTCACCTCTGGTGACCCGTGCAATACTAATTGTCTATGAGATAAGTGTTCTGTAAACAATATTAAAATGAATTATAATATTATAATATTCTATTAATTCTTAATTGTGGAGCATATGTAAATGAATGAATGTAAAAAAAGCTTTTTTTAATGTTGATTATTTTTTACTATACAGATACTATACAGATGCTTTACTACATATGTTAACAATGTTTGCTAAGTGTTTTATGCTGATGTATTTCATTTTTTCTTTTGTTTTTATTTGCTTACTTGTCCATTTATTTGTTTTTAACATCTTAATCATGACTCAGTATTTTCAATGCCAGATGTGCCAGAATTATCAAAAGTCCACTAGGAGGCGGTAATGGTCTACAGTGAATATAACTCATTTAGATTGGTTCTCACACAGGAGCAGTTTGACTAGGTGACCTACCATGTCTTTTTTTGTCTTAAAATGATTTAAAGTTAATTTATATGTATTTATTTTTTTATCAGCAAAATCTGATAAAATGTGTAAATGACATGCATTGGGTTTCCTACTATAGATAGTAAGCAGAAAGGTTTAATTTGTCCCCTCAACAATTGCCTAAAATGACCTGAAGTGTTCATATTGGGAAATTCATCATAAATATTTGCTTGAGTTACCTTTAAAATGATAGCTGAGTTGTTAGGAAAAAAATAGGATAATAATCCTGCATGCAGAGAAATTCTTTTCAACAGCACTTATTTAGGTTTCTTCACTTTAAAAAAGTTAAAAGATTCTACATGATTATTTGAACATGTTAAAATCCCTTGTTTCTGTTAATAAAAAACAACTGACAAGCTCATATTTTGTAATCATCTCACCAGAGAAAAAAAAACAGCCTTTGCAGGCTGGCCTCTAATATTGACTTTGACAATGAGAAGCCTTGAAGTTAGAAAGTTTGAGAACCACTTACATTAGTCTCTTTTCATTACGCAAATGCAATGAATTGAGTTGATAGGGTCTTAAAAATCTGCACATTTCATTGCAATTTCAAGAAGATTCATAGTCTTAAGTCTCCTCTGCTTCTTAACTGCTGATATTCTAATAAACGACTACAGATGAGAACAGTCTGGACAGAACAGCCACCATCTTGCTTTGATCCAGCGATCACAGTATCAAGGGAGAGAGGATAACGGGAAGACGACAGTTATATGTATTAGGATGTGGAGGGAGTTCAGCCTCACAGCTCTTCACTCGACAGGACAGTTTTCACTCAATGATAACTGAGACCGTTAGCGAAGGCCGCTCGTCGTCTTGGCTCTCTAACAATCCTCACCCAGGCAGCCTACTAATAGAGTGGCTATTTCTGGGCACTGGCTTTGATGATACACCCCACCCTGACTGTGCGTTGTCACCATGGCTGTGTGACCGGGGATTCAAACCCATGGAAAATATTCCTGTCTGCCTGGCAGGTGTCACAGGGTGCTTGGCTCAAAGCCTGGATACAACAGCTGCTTCTACTTTGATCCATTAGTTACTACTCTGGAAGTTCAGCTCTCCTGTGCACATGGGGAAGAGATCTTGCACATTTTTCACAATTCCGTTTCAGACGATACTGCCGTACTTTTAATGAGCCGTTGTGACTAGGGTTGAAACCAGATCTGTGAAACGGAACATTCGGTCAGGGTTTTATACTCTTTAAAAGTTTGGACAAAAGACTTGTCAAATAAATCATCTCTGGTTTTTATTCTCTATGATTTTAGGACCAATAAGGAACATCTTGAAGTATTTTCAGTTGATTTTGGTAGAAAACTAAACATCACTTACTAACAGTCTGCTGTCACAATTAGACGGGGGCTAGTTGTCACACTTTTTTTTACTCCATTGAATTTCACTTAGTGAGCTTATTTTTGAAAGTCAGTTTTATGTGTTCACTTTATTTTGCAACATGAAAGTAAGCTATTTTCTGTGAATGTGCAACACTTAAGATTCATTAGCCACTATATGTAAACAACAACAAAGTGTAGCAAAATGGTAGCGCGACTATTTGTGCTACAAACCAGTGTGTTTGTGATTACTTGATTAATTAAAATATGATAACTAATACCAATTTGCAGTATTGAGTAGCATAACAGGCCTTTTTGTACAGCTAAAAAACTGGAAGTGAATGACACCGGAAGCCTCGCACATTGAAGTTACAAATAGCTGCATGCAACCACTCTTAAATTAAATATGAAGGTGAATAGATACATAGCCTACACTGAAGCAGGGGTGTCTAATCAAGTTCCAGGAAGGACACTATCCTACAAAATTCAGGTCCAAACCTAATTAAACACCCCTGAACCAGCCAATAAAGTTCTTCAGAATTAGAAGCTTCTAGACATGTGCCTTGGAGAAGTTTAGATCTCGAGGTAAATCTCTGAAAAAACATTTTTCACATTTTTCAATGCAAATGTAAGCCATTCTCTATCAATGTGCGAGATTTCTCATTCATTAGCCTCTGTAGGGAAATAACGAGAAGAATAACAAAGTGCAGTAAATGGTAAAATACAAACCAGCATGTTGATAATTAAGATAATACATTAAATAATATGGCAGACACACCAGTTTGAAATATCAAGTCGCAAAACAAGCT
Organism: Tor tambroides; assembly: GCA_021397915.2. Classification (NCBI taxonomy): domain Eukaryota; kingdom Metazoa; phylum Chordata; class Actinopteri; order Cypriniformes; family Cyprinidae; genus Tor; species Tor tambroides. The sequence continues at coordinate 26,312 of JAFVLL020014300.1, read as the reverse complement.
TTTTTGCACAGCTAAAACTACCCGGGAAGTGGATGATTGCGATTTCACTTTTTTAACGTTAGTTAGTGTGTAATGTTGCTGTTTGAGAATAAACAATATCTACAAAGTTACGAAGCTGAAAGTTCAATGCAAACGGAGATATCGTCTTTTAAAATTATGACAGTTTAATGCCTACAAAAACAGCTGGTAGGGACTACAACGAGTTACTTCTCGGTTTCGTGACATCACAAACCCAGATAAACCCCACCCCCGGGAACATGTAGCAAAGGGGGGCGAGGCCATGTTGTGCTGCTTTAAAGAAGAGGAAGAGAAAACTAGGGGTGCACGTAAAAATTTATTCATCTATGAATTGCAATTCTGTCTCCTAACGATTCTAATGGATTCACAAGTTTCAAAATCAATGTTCTAAAGCAGTGGTTCTTAATCATGTTCCTCGCGTCGCCCTGCTCTGTATCTCTCTCTCTCATTCAGATTAACAACACAGCTCCGCTCCAACAATGAACTGTTCCATTTATACACTTATTTTCACATAGCTATGAGAAGCGTTATACATGGGTTATGTGCGTTTGCCATACGGTATTAAAGCTTTAATCAGGATAAAACCATATATTATAAGCTAACAGATGCAGTAACATTTACAAATAAAAGAGTATCTAAAAGTATGAGACAACAACAAACAAAAACATACCATTAAGAGCCGTGCTTGCACAGGTTCTGCGTGATCCTTTTCACTAATATTCTCTGGGTCTCAATCAGGCTCAAATTGATAAGCAATATAGGCAAAGCCCCTGAGGTGAGGGGCATGACGTTTAGACACGCACTAGAGGCGGTTTAGCCAATCACAACACACTGGACCAGCTAACCAATCTGAGCCCATTACGTATTTCTGAGGGAGGGGCTTCACAAGAGCAGGAAATGATCAGCGCGTTTATAGGAGAAGGGACAGAGCGGTGTGGAATAAAGGTAAATTATGTGAAAAATAATGCGTTTTTTTTATTTTTATTTTTTTTTAATGAAGCATTAACACATGTTAGACTGCACCCCATAAACACAATCAAACCTAGAAAAAATACAGTCAACCATCCATTTAAATTTACAAATGGCTGCAACTGCTCTTATGGGAAAAATATATACATGCAGAACTGAGGCATAGGGGGAGCGTGACGAAGAAACAGAAGCCGTTTGTCGTATTAAAAGTTAGTGTGCCATCAGAATGATTTTGAAATTAATATTTCAAGGTAAAAACTGACATACAGTTGGTTTAAACGGTTTATGATGGGCCATATTAGAAAATGATGCACACTCAAGGTGGTGATATGACGCGAGGCGAAGTGGCCGTTACATGTGGTGCGCATTATTTTCTGTTATACCATGGTCTGTCTGAATACTAGATTCTGATTGGCTGGCAGGTATGAAGTAAAACCATTTAATGGACAGGTAGTTCCAAGTCAGTTTAATCACTGTTCCATATTAATCTGCTGCTTTACGTGATGCACACAAACTCACACACATCACTCGCACGCGCGCACACACACAGAGGTCGGAGATTGCGCTGCATGCACAAACATGTTGTCAACGCTACCCAGCGACTTTTTTAAATAAAAGGGCCTAGATACTAGATCACTACTTTATATTCCTCAGCAATGAGGTGGTAAAATTACCGGTACTGTTGAAGTACAGCTTGTAGACGTGCAGATGCAGGTAGGCTCACACTACTTTCCTCTTTCTCTCTCTCCATACACTGTATATATAGGTTACTTCACAGAGGCACGTCGTGCATTAAAATCATTAAATGCACAGCTAACCATGCATTATTAAACGGACCGCAGTCAAAAATATAAGATCTTTTTCAAACTTTGGATTGGAGGATTCACTGTAATTTAAAAAGTTCTTGAATTAGTTACAATACAAATACTTTATATTTACTTGTATGCATATATTTATGCCATTAAACACCACACCTCTAAAAGAGCCAACAAAGCATGAATTTATTGTGCATATTTTGGTACTGAAATGTAAATGCACCGTAGAAATGTGACTAGCATGGGTAAATTGAATACATATACTTGCAAGAAAAACAATCTGTTGTTGTCACTGATACCTTGCGCAAGAATATATCATGTTAGGTCTGATTGTCAAGAACAAACAACAACAACAACAAAACAATATGTGGTATTTCTGAGATCCCAGTACAGAAAAATACAAATTAAAGTGCATACATTACCTAACAACCTACAGACAGGATACAATGTACAGGCAGTAAAAACCCCTGTACGAAAATCTCATTATATGCTGAGAAACATGCATTATGTTTATAATTAGAGAGGACAAATACATATAAAAGTATTCCTGCTTGATAAACACTTTAAGGCACAGTGCAGTAAACCATCAGGTCATAGAGGCAGCTATAGTGTAACATATATTCAGCTGTTCAGAGGCAGTTTGAAAGAGCATAGCCTAATCTGAAACCATTATCTTGCCTTGAAAAATTGCTAGAATAATATTGGATGGTTGACAAATGCCAGTCCAGTCAATCTCTGGTCACAAAGTTGCTACCAAATGTGACCGTAAAGGGAATAGGATTGCTATACTTCCCTTATGGCTTGTGTTTGATTAATTCCAGCTCACTCCAAATAAATAATTCTATTCTATTCTATTCTATTCTATTCTATTCTATTCTATTCATAAAAATTCCAGTTAACAAGTACATATCATACCTGATATTACAAAAGCTATAAACATGGAATGGCTATTCAGACATAAGCACAGACATCTGCTGTCAAATGATGAACAAAACAACAATTTGGCATAAGCTTAAGGCAAATCAATAAGGCCGTTCTGGCTTACAAACAGGTCAAGGCTTCAAAATGATATTCAAACAAACGTCTCCACAACGGCAATCAGTCATCAATGTTTTCTTCTTCATGATGAACAGATCCTTCATTTAACCACACGTATTTGTGCCATTGGATGATGAAATGTAACAAAAACACAAATAGACAAAAGTGAGCATTCAGACGTGCACACCTGCACTCACAAATGCATGCATCCAAAGAAAAAAAAAAAAAAAAAAGGTTTAGGTTATAATTTAGAATTGTGCATGCGTCAACTGCACGTCTGGTTTTTGGCCTGCAAAGTTACTGATTTGTGACCAGACTCAAATGTTCTTTTTAGAAATATACATAGTTGTGTACAGAGAAAAGACGTCAAACTGCACTTACGGTAATAATTTAAAAAGCTACATGGAGTACAAGAGAGTAAATAAGAAAGCAAAAGAGAGACAACTTGGTCCACAACAACACACGCTCTATCTCGGCAGGATGTGCTGATAAATTCTGAAATGAAGTGCACTTGTTTTTTCTGTGCTTTTAGGCTGGTCTTCAGTCCCCCCCGTGGAAATAAAACAAGCAAGGTTCAGTGAGTTCTGACGGCCTCATATGAAGTGGAACTCTGAGTGCATAAGGTTTGTTTGTTGAATTGGTGTTATCAGAGTCAGGTCTTGCTGATTCGGATCTTCTGTCAGAAATTTGGTATGCTGAAGAGTTCATGATTGCCGTGGTCTTCTCAGAGGGACCTTAGGCTGCTATGCGTGGCTATGAACAGAGATGCTGGAGAGATCGTTCCTGATGATTTCGTTAACTGTGAAAACAAGTGGAAATCATGTTACTTTTAGGCTACACCCAAAACAAACAATTCATCTGCAGTAGACATTGTATCACCACAGGAAAATATTGCTAAATGCACTTTTACAATCTTTTTAAACTGTTGTCACTGAGACACTTATTGTATGTGGATGATTTATATGGATGATGTATTGCTTATCTTGCACTAAAATGTTCTATGTTACAGATACAGATGTTTTGCAACACATTGAATGCAGGTGTCTCATCAACATACACTACCATTCATGTTTTTAAAAAGTATCTCTTATGCTCACCGAGACTGCATTTATATGATCAAAAACACAGTAAAAACAACATTATGAAAAATTGTTACAACTTAAAATACCTGTTTTCTATTTTAATATATTTTAAAGTAGCCAGTATTCCAGTCTTCAGTGGTCACATGATCCTTCAGAAATCATTCTAATATGCTTATTTGCTGCTCAAGAAAAAAATTCTTAGTAATATCAATGTTGAAAACAGTTGCGGAAATGGTAATACTTTTTTCAGGTTTCTCTCATAAATAAAAAGTTGAAAAGAACAGCATTTATTTGAAATAGAAATCATTTGTAACATTATAAATGTCTTTAATGTCACTTTTGATCAATTTAATGCATCCTTCCTAAAATATTAATTAAATATTAAGAAATATTTCTTATCTCAAATTTTTTAACAGTAGTAGTGTATGTGTACTCATCTGGTGGTTGATATGACTAGAGTATTCAAAATATGAGTCAGTATGAAGCTCTTTTTACTTCTGTAATGTGACTGTTCAATTGAAAAATATTTAATGAGAAAAAAATGTAGTACTTTTTCTAATCTTGAGACCCGATTAACAAAATGTCAATGTGATCAGTTTTGATTAGGTCCAAGGAACATATGAAAAGAATTTAATGAGGGAAAAAAGAATTTAATTTCAAATGTCCTATTATAATTCCACATGTATAGCGTCTACAACCTCAAACAGTCAAAATAACTAACATGAATAAAAGTAAATCAAATTTCTCTCAGACGGAGAAGATCTCATGCCCTCTTATGGAGGTCCCTGCAACTCCAGCTGTCTGCTGTCTTCCTGCCCTCTATCTGTCATTGCTTTTTCCCACACACTAGGACCCTGGCTCCTTCTGTCAGCTGTGTTCTTTGGCCTGAGCATGGGAAGTGACTTAGCATGGCTTCAGGCTATACAAACAGCCTGGCACTCACTTGCTGTGTGATAGCAGGGGAAACCGGATGAGGCTGCCTCTTAAAGTTAGCATGTTAGCATATTAGCGGCAGACGTATTATCTTACTCTCAGTCCCATAGGGAGCATTGTATGACCAACACACAGCACATTACCCTTCCCTAAATGTCTGTATTTCAGTTTTCGAGCCTTCAGCGGTTTATTGCAAAACATTTGAGCCTTTTAGCTCTGAGAAGAGTGATTCGCTTTCACGTTTCTTTGCTAACGGCTCTCAAACCTCTGAGGGACGTAGATAGGCAACCGTATCGGTTGCTCTATCTGTTTCAAAACAGCACATTCCTCTTCCCTTACGATCACAGCACAGACCGCTTTAGCTGGCCTTTGAATTCTTTAGCATGGACGTAAGCACCTGCAGGAAGCATTTGATAACTATTAGACAAGCTGTGTGTGTTTTTCTCATTTGTGGTGAGGAATATCATCCTCAAAGTAGAATTCTGCATTTTTCGAATGGCATCAAATATTTTAGAGTCATAGTTTCCTTGACCGCAAATTTAATGGCAATCTATACATAAATAACTGGTTCTGTGTTTTGCATCGCTTATATTAGTGCCAATGAATTGACATAATTTTGGTCATTTTGAGATTATTAGAACTGAAATTCTTGTGTCATTTACAAAATCTAACAGCGAACATATCCTTTTTTTCAGGCCTAATTTTTGTGTAAGTGTTTTTCATTTTAAAAAAAATGTAATTTACGCCTCGTTTGCCATTCTTAAATTGAATTATTTGCAACATATCAGCATTATCACCATCTTGTATTCTAGATATTTAAATTTTGTGCAGAAAATACACTGTTTTTGAAAAATGCTTCTTGTGGTCACCAAGACTGCATTTATTTGATCAAAAATACAGTAAAAAGAATAATATTTAAAATAATTTTTCTGTTTTAATGCATCTTAACATGTAATTTATTTCTGTGATGTCAAAGCTGAATTTTCAGCACCAGTCTTCAGTGTCACATGATCCTTCAGAAATCATTCTGATATGCTGATTTGCTGCTCAAGAAACATTTCTTCTTATTATCAGTGTTGAAAACTGCTCTGCTCATAATATTTTGTGGAAACTGTGATGTGATGAGGTCCACTGATGAATTCAAAAGATATTTTGTAAAACCCATTTTGGTTGACCACTAGTTTGTTTCACATGTCCTTATATGACCTTTAAAAAAAAATCACGTAAGCTTTAAAATCCCAAAAAGGCTGTGACACAAAAAGAGAAGAGTGAGTGCGAGCAGACACATGTGGGCTGAAGGCGGTGGATTTCCTCCCCTCAAGTGTCGCTCCCAGCCAAGACCAGGAAGCCTGCTGAGGAATTCCCTGCAAATGAACCATGGCCTTCACGCTCCCACTGCAAAACTGCCTAAGGGACGGAGAAGTCGTCCGGAATGCTGACGTTCCCTCTAAACAATGAATCCGAATCTGTCTTTCATCTCCTCATGAGGCGCGGCACACCCAGCCTACCTGACCTCAGCCTGACACGGCCTCTTCCCAGGCTCCTGGTTTCACTTTTTCTCCTGGATCATTTTCCAAAGACTAAAAGAACTACTACTCGGAAACACCTTACACCATCAACAACATCCCTAAGAAAAATTGGGAACAGTCAGCTGACAAAACATTGAAAACTGCACTTAAATTTACCCCAAAATACCAGAACTCGAACCACTGATATACTTTAAGCTGGAGGAATATTTTTCATAGCCTTCCAAATATTAAAATCCCTTAAGATTTCATATTCACTTGGGCATAAGCCCATCCATATGATACGCTACTGCCAGTAGCGTTCTGATTGAGTAGCACTAATATGTGAACAGGAAATGAATCAATAAGATTGGTTGAATTATGGGGAGAAAGTCACACATGGACATGCCACACAAACACCACTCCATGCTGAAACAATTAGGGACCTTTGACAGCTGGGAGTAAATTACGCCAATACGTCTTCTTGAAAAATTTGGTCAGCGTTGACAACTGCCATGGGAGTTTAGACATTAAAATGCAGGTCTCTTGAATCACTAGGTTCCCAACTGTCAAAACAGAGGAGGTTGGGAAGAAATACCTGCACGACTGCACACATGCAATAAAATTTTATTCGCATGATTTATGGTCAGCTGGACGTTAGAGAAAGCATCTTTTCAAGTCTAAAAGACTACAGAATGAGCTGAAAGGACAGACACTTTGTAGTGGAAAAAGATCTAAGAATAAAAATGTAAACCCAAAGCACTACAGACCAAATAAATATTGAATGCACAATAAAATTTCAAACACATCAATCACTACATAATCACTCAATTACACCAACACCATTAATTGGTAAGGATTTTTATGTTTTTGAAAGAAGTTAAAATACAGTAAAAAGTAATATTGTGAAATATCACAATATTTAAAAATAACTATTTTCTATATTATTCTATTTTAAAATGTAAATTATTCCTATGATGGCAAAGCTAAATTTATATGAAACAGAAATATTATATGAATTTATGAGAAAAGAAATATTTTGGAATATAATAAGTGTTTTTACTGTCACTTTTGAACAATTTAATACATCCTTGCTAATTAAAAGCATTAATTCCTTAAAATAAGGTCTTGCTGACACCAAACCTTTGAGTGGTATATATTCTTCAAATTTGACAGTAACTGTCATGTTCTATGAGCATAAAATCAAGTAACCTACTCTTTAGATGCACTGTTTTCTCTGAATAACATACAGTTGTTATATTTCAGTGCTGAATGAATCAGCGTTTTTAAATGAATCAGCTGAATAAACAAATGAACAATCATAAAGACAGCTGTGTCAGTGTAAATGAATCAGTGTTTTGGATGATTCAGTTGAATAAATGATTCAGTGATTCTTCGGTGACTCTTTCTGTTTGAATGAGCAAATCCCTACCGCTAATGCAGACTGATAGTTTGTCTGGAACAAACACAGACAAGTGGAGTGATTCAAACGGTGGGACGATATTCAGCCAATCAGAACTTAGAATAGAAGTAAACAGACAATAAGTTGTTCTGTGATTATATTACTGGTAATAATACAACTATGAGAGAGCTGGTAAGCTATGACCTATTGTGTCTTGGTCCAAATACCCTTGCTGTGATGACGAAGCATCTACTAACACTTTCAGCATTCGGCACGTGTTTGAACTGAACCAGATTCATTGCAAGCAGCATAACTCTGACTATGTTCACAGTTCCCTCGAGGTTTCACCTTACACCGACCTGATCATCCAAATCCATTTGAACTGTGTGCCTCCTTGACACACAGTTTTCTTGTGAACTCGTGCTTAAGAGAGCATCACACAGAGAAAGAGTACAAAATGAAACATGAACATATCCAAAGCAATCAAGATATTTGTGTTGAGCAGAGAGACTCTAGGGACTGTTATTTTGAGCCAAGATGACAACTTACTTTTGAAGAGGTTTCGTCTTGTACAGAGTGCTCATGGTAAATAAAGACGGCCTCGGTAGGTGTTGACACATGCAGTAACATTTTGAAAAGACCAAGGAAACTTTGATTGTTTTCAAGTCTCTGTTGGTCAACAATTTTGGTTTGGGGTTTTGGCTAAGGATAGCAGTTAGTGACTCATGTACTGCGATGCTGCTTTTGTAGACTGTTGGCTTGAAAATAAAACTGTTGGCAGTTGCCATAGGATACATCTCAATTTGCTGCCACATTTCGAATGAGGAGTCTAATGAAAGGGCTTCAACAAGTGATAAGTGACTGGATACACAATAATAGCTGAAATGAGAGACACTGCTTAGGGCTTCATATCAAACTAACAAGCGTTTTTAACTTCAGCCTGGTGCTGTTTGAATTGGCACCAAAGAATAGTCAAGACTTACCCTTCATAATCCGATAAGCTTAGCATGACTCAAGAGGTATTTCAGCACGTGATAAATGATTCAGAGTGAAGATGATGCATGGACAGACTTTATAGAGTGTAGCAGAGACGGTGTTCATGATTCAATGCATTAGCCATTTAAGTTTTTATTAGCCCTCTGCTTGGAAAAAGATATCTGAATGTTAGATGCCATTTTCAGTTCAATAACACATTAAAAATGCTACACCATTTAGCACAGTAAAAAAAATAGCATCTCCAACAACTGAGCATGCTGCTAGAGAAGCCAAGACCATGGGTTCAGTTCCCAGGGAATGCATGAACCAGGGTTATTATTGTTAACTAAAACTATAAAAAACCCTTTTTGTTAAATGAAATAAAGCTGAAACAGAATAAAATATAAATATTAGACGTAAAGCTTAAAACTAAATGAAAATTAGAAATGTTGGTTTTACAACTGAAATAAGTGCAAGTTGAAGTACTAAAATTAGTAACTGGACATAAAAAAACTAAAACTGAACTAAAACTAATTGAAATAAAAATAAATGAATCCTAAACAGTAATATAAAAAATACAAAGGATAATAGGACACAACAAAATGATTAAAAATATAACTACAATTAAAATGAAAACTCAAAAGTATAAAAAAGCTTATAAAAATAACAGTATGTAAATAATGCTGAAATAACATTATTTGATAAAATGTATACAGAGTTTTTCACTTGAATTCAAAGTAAGTAACTTGGGATAAAAGCATGTGCCAAGTGCATAAAGGTAAATGTCTGAACCAAAAAATTCCGTTCAGACCCACTTAGGAAAGCAAGGCATGAGCCATCCGGAGTCGATTCCATGTTCCATTACAGTCAATGATTTCCACATTTAAATAAAAAGCTCAGAATGCTTTATGATTACAGCCAATGACCATTTTAGTAACCAGCTGAACATTTTACATATCTTTCCGACTAACCTAAGAAATTAAGGCCATTAGTTCATAAACAAATAAATATTTTTTAGAATGTTTTGTATATATATATATATATATATACCATATATTCTGACAAATGTACCTCTTGAACTTTGATATAAAGGTCTCGTATCTCTGGGATTGCTGTTGTGACTCTGACTGGGAAGTGAATATGTGGATGTGAGGTAATCCAAGAACCTGCTTCCTGCTGGACCAGGATAAGCGGCAGCTGGATCCGTGTGATAGAGCCCGGAGACCTGGCCCGCTCTCTACCTTCAGGAAACAATGGGGGAACAAGGAACTACCAAACAATTATCCCACCAGCACTGTTAGTCTCATTAAGGGGTCCGCAAGCACCAAAACTCCCAGAAGTCCTAATTGTTTTAATCAGCAGAAGACAAGAAAAACAGACCCTGGGTCAGGATCACAATCACACTGGGATTTTTCATCTACGCAATGACCAGCAACATAATTGAGTCACAAGGGTATATCTTCTCAAAAACTACGTTAGCTTGACCAAGTACCAGACCACAAGATGTTTTTGGCCTTTGCTTCAATATTAGCAAAATTACGATACTGTTAGTCACAGCTTGGAGGTGACTAACAACGTCTAGCCAATCTTGTCTACTCAAACACTTACGTAAGCACCCAACAAATTAAATTTTTTAAAGGGATAGTTCACCCAAAATACTGTCATCATTTACTTTTGTGAGTTTTATTTTGATCCATACATTGAAAGTCATTTGGATCCAATTGGCTGTATTGGCTGAACAAATAGAATAAAGTCATACACGTTTGGAATGGCATGAAAAACACCTTAATATTTCATAAACAGAACTAAAGTTGATAGTGCTTTTCAGTTTTAATAACATTCCCACTATTTATAGTCATAAATGAACAGTGTATACTAAATTCACCATGTTGCATAAATATATTTCACAAGTCCTGTACTTGCTCAATGCTGTGAATGTTCAAACAGCTCTCCACTCCTACATGCATTTCTTAACAGCCCCACAGGCTAAATTGGAAAGTTTGTTGTGGTTTCTTATGGGGAACCCAGCTCTTGGGTCACATGGTGTGGAGCGGTTCCCGTAGTGACCCCCTCCTTTACTGCAGGATCTACTGCTTTGGCTCGGGCCGAGCTGGATCGTGCTTCCTGGCAGAGCTCAAGCCACAGGCTTGCGTCGGCAGCGGCCAAGTCAGTGTGCTTTATTGCAGTGAGGCCCCTCAAAGCTTACGGCTGGTGAAGGCCAGGAGCCAGGCTCATAGCCAGCTTTTGTAAGAGTTTCCATGAGTAAAAGGGTTTGTAACCCCTCCTCACGAAGCAAAGGAAAACAACAGAAGGAGCATATCAGAGGAAACAGTGAGCAGTAAATGAAGACTGAAGTATTTGTTAAGCGGTTGGTGGTGAAGTTTGAAAGTACCTTCATCACACCCGACAGCTTATTCAAGCATATTACAAGAAGAACATCTTCAAATGATAATAAGACAGCTAAAGCATCAGAAAACCTGAATACTAGATGTGCTGACAGCCATGCAAGACGGACGATGGTTTTGTGCCTGTAGGAAAGTGCCTCTGTTTCAAATCAAATTAATGAGAGTGGTTGACAAGCTCAGCGAAAGCCACACCTGACAGAGTCCATCATAGCTGCAATCTACAAGAAATGCAATCCGAACTTATAATGACAAGGGAAGCCATGTTAGCGCTTGGTAAAACGTGTTAAATTTTGCCAGGGGAGAAATGACAGGTAATAATTTTGACAAGCAAACCCATAAAAAAATCCCACTCTCGCTCCATGCATAACTACTTGTCCATGTTTCCGCTTAGTTTGAACGGTATGGACTATATTTCAGCCGCTCAAATGTATGAAGACTTAAGCCTCGTCTGGAACTTAAGGAAACCACTATGGCATCTGTAATCCGCTATCTGACATCTTCTTTAAACTCCAAGAAAGGATCTTAGATTGCTAGCAGAATGATTCAAGACAATTTCCCTCACTAAATTAGCATATAAGAGTTTTACGTACTCAAAAGTGTTCTTAGGGCTGTAGAAACAAATGCCCATCATATGTTCTATAGTGTTGAAAAGCTGCGGGCTGAATGGTGTCCAGACTATTTGTATATTCCCCTGATACAAACTTAATGACATTGCTGAAAAGTGACCTCCTGTTGGGCTTGAAGCACCATGTGATGTTTTAGCAGATCTTTTCATTACCAATAAGGTTTAAGTCTCTGCGAATACACTAGAGAGCCATTAGTCTCAGTGTCAGTACACCCACAAACCAGCCAGGGATCGCCTGATGCATATTACATACAAAACTGGACAGTGCTTTCTCAATTTGGCAAGTTCTAATCTGATTGGCTGACATTACACAACTTCGCAGAGTCAGGGCACACAGGGTTTTTTAATCAGTTGGCCTGGAAAAAGAAAGTTGTGTTTACAAGGTTAAAATATTCACTGGATTTGCCAAAGTTTGCCAAGTTAAATAAGTATGCAAAGGGTGCTGCTAGGGTATCCTGTTGAACTACTCAAAGTAGGATTTAAATGTAAAACGTTTTTATAAGGTCATAGCTATAGAGATAAAAATTCAGATAAAATAAAAAAAATTAAAGATTTTTTTTTTAACTCTGTATACATGGAATAAACTACATTTTAAATATATATATATTAAAATAGAAAAGTTATTTTGAATTCTTACCTCCCCCAAACTTTTGAACTGTAGTGTATTTGTTCTTTATATTTGTTTGACGCTTTGTTTGAATTTTGTCTGATGCGGATAATTCGCTCCAAATGAAAACTGACAAACTGTAATTGGTTGCTTTATGTCATTCAAATAGCTCTGGGCCAGAATAAGCTACGATGGGGACTTTTTGCCATTTAGTCAAAGATCTGGCTACAACTAGAAAACCATTATCTATTAGCTTTTATGATTTAATAGACAGATCTGATATTAAAATTCTTCCATCTGTTGAACATTTCTTCCACAGATGCTTAAAATTTAACACAAAAGTTGAAGGCAAACCGATGAAGTCATTCATTAACTTTCCAGTTAATTTAACTTGCGTTCTCAATATATTAAACATCATGGAACAGGGCCGCTGTCGTTGTGGCGGTACGGTTAGCGCTGCGTTGGATCTTAATTTTGCGAGGGAGCACTCAGGCAAAAACATCAAGCAATTAGAAACATCTGTTGGGCATTACATCACCAGACTACGATGCACACGGTCACTAAATTTCGCTGGAATATTGCACTGTCACTTACCATCATCTAGGTACATTTGATCCAGTTCCTGTGGTTCCTGCTTGATGCTGACAGCCAGCATGGCGGGGGCGTCTCCCTCCTCCTGTAGGAGGGGGGAGGACCCACTCCTCACCGGTCCTTTGGTTATCTGAGCTGCTAACGCAGAGGCCTCGCTGGTGGCCTGTGATTGGGTCAGACTGTGGCTGGGAGTGAAGGGGAGTTCTGGTGCAGAGATTGGGGTAGAAGGATGGGACCCTGGAGAGGATGCGGCGCTTCCTGTTGGGTAGAGCATGGACTGTGGGTAGCGTCCGGGTGTGGGCTGGATGGTGGAGACGTGTGGGACCGTTGGAGACTGGGGGCCTAGGTTCGATCCTGCAGATAGGCACTTAGAGGAGAGGTGAGGCGGGGAAAGATCCTGTAGTTTGGGGCTGGTGCTGGGGGAGGACGAGCAGGACAAGGAGGTGGGTTTTGCCACCAGTCTCTGGGGGCTGGATGCAAAGGAGCCCGTGACACAAGGCCTTAGTTCTGAGGGCATCATGGGGGTCATCGCTGGGGGGCTGTAGTAGGGCTTCGGATGCAGCGCCAACCCGGCGGGATGGAGCGGCGCACATACCTGGGGGAGGTCGTAGTCATCGTGCGGCTCTGTTTTTATGGTTGGAACTGGGGAGGCGAAGGGCAAAAGAGAGCAAGAGAAAGATCAGATGAAGAAAACTGGGGAAAGGAGAAAAACGAATAAACACACGTTCCGGGTTCATGTGACTTTATGCGAGCTAGCGCAAGTGAGTGGGTTTGTGGCTAGGATACCCACAGCGAAACAAACATTCTCATCAATGAGACTATGTGTCTGAGGCTACGCGCTCCCGCCCAACTGAAAATATTTAAAGAAAGAGGGAAAAAAGGGATGAATCATCACCACAAGAGCCTTCCAGCTGCTTTCGAAAATAAAAGGGCTATTTTTTTTGGATCTGCCCCCAGTGCTAATACCATATAAGCGTGCATTATGAAATACTTTACTGCTACAGTAGCTTCACATCCATAGCTCTACCAAAAAAAAACAACAAAAAAAAACCCCTTCTCATCAAGAAAAAAAGTTAAGCATTTTTCTCTGAGTAGAAAATTCAGTCTGTCATTTTAAGATGGGATCTCAGGTTTAAATGAGCTAAATTGCAACTGAGCTAAGAACTGGACTGAGACTGGATTAGAAACAGATCAGCAGATCGGACATACAGTATTGAGTGCATGGAGCTCAAACTAACAGTAAGGCTGCCCATTTTTGACATCCACAGTAGCAAAAGAGACTTTGAGACTGTGAAAAGAAAAAAAGAAAAAAAATAGTATTGTGACTTTTAGTTCATGCCTTTTAGTTTTGAGGTCATATATAGGATATACTCTAGCAAATACAAAATAACTTTTAAAAGGTCAAACCCCGAAATCCAATCAGATGCTCTAGAATGAGAATGTCCTTCCCTTTAATACAATCAGTAACTGACTAGCAAATTGCAAATCACGGCTGTGACGTAAATATAAGCCTACTGCCTTTTTTTTTTAATGTTTGTAAACAGTATATAAACTTCCTGTTTCTACAGGAAAATACACCATTGCAGAAAAGAAAACTTTTCTAAAGCAATTTCAAAAGGTCATTAATGTACTTCTGTTTTCATCATCCAATTATTGAAGGTACTGAAAAGATTCATAATGACATGACTACTTGTCTACAACTAAAAACTACCTCACTGTTGTTTCTTGGTGTATATGATTCTGGTGAACAGATGTTGAGCTACTGGGAAGAATTCATCTGTTGTTGACAAACTCTTCATCCTCATGATGTTACATTTTTCACCTTTTAACTTCTGGCTGCATTTCTCAACAGACTGTCAGCAGCAGTTTATTTTTCTTTGGCGATGAGACATCCCTCACACCAACATGCCTCCACAGAAACCCTAAAGTTTTATTTTGCATTCTGCCAGCAATACAGAGAAAAAGGGGAACTCTCTGTGCCACCCAGACCGACCACAAGTTTAAAATAGAGCCTAGACACCTATTTTAAGCCCAGAAAGGGGAAATGAGGCTTCTAGCACATGACTATAGAGGCATGCAGATATCTGTCACTCCGCCTCATGTTTAACCTCAAAAGCCAGATGATTCAGATTTTTAACACCTACCACGGAAGCTTATAGACTCATTATACTCATCAGGACCCATTTGTTATTTTGTGTTAATATGAAATCAAATAAACAGACCTCATCATGATTCATAATAAACAGTGTTATCTTAAAATGTAATTTAAGACTTTATATATAAAGATCTGCCAATTAACAGTTTTTGTAAAAAATTTGCACATTGCACATTTTAAGTACATGAATAAAAATGTATAATATACATATGACACTGCACATCAGTAATGGTTATTACAAAGATGCAATTCTAGGTTCATTTAAATAATAATGATTAAAATTTTTAATTTTAAATCAATAATTATCCATTTAGATTTAATATTTTTATTATTGTTTATTTTTTTACATTTATTGTTTTTATTATTTATTTTAATAAATAAAATATTATTTAACTAATTAATAATTAGTTATTAAAAAATCATAAAATAATTAAAAAATAATTATTTTAGGGGTCTGTGGCAATGACCTTACGACTGCTCTCTAAAGGAGCTAATGTTTAATGCTAATGCTAATGTGATCCACTAACAAAAAAAAATTGTGATTATTTTAGGGGTCCTTTGCTTTGGCCTAAAGACTTCTGCCATAAAAGACAATTATTCATAAAATATGCTGGACCGATACAATGCATAATCTTTAGAACATCCAGTCTAAAAAAAGACAGTACTACAGTGTGAGTGGGACGGCCTGCAGTTGCAGTGCCCACACTTCAGGAGACAGGGTTGGGACAAGCTGGGTCTGACTCAAACCTTTGAACCACCCACTGGTTACGCACACTGGGCCTGAGGGAATTAGCAGTGGTTAGGACTTTTCAGATGTCAAGTCATTTTTTTTTCATTTCACCTGGCAACCAGTCTGGATTTGAATAATAGCATTCACATACTGGACCCCACCCTGTCACTGCCCTTCCACTGCTCCCGGAGCAGGTATGGAAAAGAACAAATTTTATGGAAATGATTTTAACAAAGAAAAAAACTAGCCACAGTTCCATCCACCAAAAAAGGCTTCAGAATTTCTTCTGAATTAATTCAGTCACAGATTAGAAATAAAAGAGTGTGTATGGATTAAAGCAGAAGGAGGTGATTTTTTACCGTTTGTGGGCAGGTACGTGAAACGCTGGTACTGGCTTCTCTTCCGTTTGCCATTGCAAACATAGAAATTCACTTGAACTGGGTTGGATATTCTTTGGTTCCGGTATGGTGGGACATCCACAAGCAAAGCCACCTGAAATTCAAAATATGAGCTGAAATTGAATCGGGTGAGCCAATGTCAAGTCAAGCCACCTTTATTTATATAGCCCTAACAAAAAAAAATAATAATAATAGTGTCATTAATTAGCTCTGGTCAGTTCAACTGAAGACAGTTGTCATTATTCAGCTTAAGTGAGTTCAATGTTGATTCAATTCAGTTCAATAACAGTGTCGATATTGTAAAATTTGTCAATTATGAACAAATTCGATTCAACTACAAAATAGCT
The DNA here is from genome assembly GCA_021397915.2 of Tor tambroides. Taxonomy (NCBI): domain Eukaryota; kingdom Metazoa; phylum Chordata; class Actinopteri; order Cypriniformes; family Cyprinidae; genus Tor; species Tor tambroides. Next base: position 9,717 of record JAFVLL020014300.1, on the reverse strand, counting down.
CTACCAAAGACAATAGTGTCATTTTCAGTTCAGTTCAATAACTGTGTGAAGTTTATCAATTATGAAACAAGTAAAATTCAGTGATAAACAGCTCAACTGAAGACGTGTCATTATTCAACTCAAGTCAGTTCAGTGTTGATTCAACTCAGTTCAATATCAGTTTCAACGTTGCAAAATTTGTCAATTATGAACAAATTCGGTGCTATCAAGCACCTAGACAATATAGTACCATTATTCATCTCAATTCAGTTCACGTTCTCATCCAGTAGTACTGCTGCTGTCAAACTGATAAAATATGTAGTATTAAATGTCTATTGAAACCCAACTAAGCATGGAACCCAAAAGCCATCAGATGACAGGAATGAGGGGGAAAAAAACCCCTTCAACCTTCATTAAGGTACAAATGGCCAAAATAAATGTACAATGTTGCTGTGCTGGGCTGGTCAGGATGTGCAAACAAACAGAACAATGTTTTTATAACACCTCAGAGCCATTGTGTGGGTTACGTCTAGTAGTCCTGGATATTAAGAGAGGAAAATAGAACGAATTTTAACACAATCAGTTGGAAAAATTTCATCAGACATTTTAATGAAAGCAGTTTCTAGATACCAAAATCCTTAACAACACTGTCTCCGTTATTCAACCTCACACCATGCGCTCCATCCAACAGCCGCACACGCATCCAGCGACTGTGGCTTTGTGAGCTCCGGGCAGATGAGGTTCAGACAAACCAAACTGCATGCAGCAGACGGTGTTATTTTTGCGCTTCTCACCCTGAATGAGAGAGTGTCCGGGGACTCCGTCCAGACAGTTTATTTCCCCTGCGCTTCTCCCCTCTCTGTCTCCAGACACCACTGAACTTTTGACCGCTGAGCTGTCTGCGATTATAACTACAGTATGAGAAAGGTGCTGGGAGTGTCAAACTGTCTATCTCCCCCCAACCTCTTTTCCTCCACCCTGAGATGAACCCTGTGTGGCTGAGAGGAGATTGATGGAGGTGCTGTACAGTAGCCAGAGAGGAAGTCATCAGTCTTCTTGCAGGTTTTAGAACCATGTGCAGGTGAGCTCCCCGACTATTTATATTAGCACATCGCCTTAGCCGCAGAGCAAAGCCAGACCAAGCACAATGTGTTAGAGAGAATTTAATCCATTAGTCTGATCTGCAGCTGTGCTCAGGACCCTTGGCCCACAGCAAAATCTGACAAAATTCAGATTTACCTTTAAAAAATGTGTTAAAATGGCAACGATACACCCATGTACCTATAAATCCAACATGAACTGTCTTTCACAACTCATTTTACTTTTGTAATGTGATGTGCTTCTGAATGGAACAGCATATTCAATGAAAAAAATGAAGGCAATTCAGGTCATTTGGCGGGCTCATCTTGGTTACGCCCAAAAGAAGCTATTTTGGTAATAAGCCTACAGTTCTTATCTACTTCACTTGAGAACGACTGAAATCTCCAAAGCTGTGACAAAGATGACATTTCATGTTGAAAAACAGTAATAAAATCTTCAAGTCATTTCTTTATCTTAAATCATGCTAAAAACTAGTTTTTAGGCTGGTTCAGTTAATGCACATGTATTCTACTATATAAAAGTTTTTTTTTGTTGTTTTTTTTTTTAAAGAAATTAACACTTTTATTCAACAAGGATGCACTGAAAAAGTGACTGTTCTTTTGAACTTTCTATTCATTAAAGAATCCTGAATTTTTTTTACTGTTTCCACAAAAATACTAAACAGCATAACTGTTTTCAACATTGGTAATAATAAGAAATGTCTCTTGAGCAGCCAATCAGCATATTAGAATGAATTCTGGAGGACCATGCAACACTGAAGACTGGATTTTAATATACAATAAAACAGAAAACAGTTATTTTAAACTGGAATAATTACATTTCACAATGTTACCATTTTACTGTATATTTGATCGCACTGAATATACAGTGTTATATAGGAGATCGGAAACTAAAGAAAATAATTTAAAAAAATGTCATGGTCAACTTAAGGCAATTTTCCTTTATGATTTTTAAGAGCTTGCACCTAATCACCACCAACTGAATAGTCAAGCTCTGCATCTGCATACCACATTCTAGCAACAAATTTCAAATATTGGTGTTTATATGAAAAAGTAATGTGACTTTAAAGAAGATCAAGCTTTATCTTCTGGATTTGCACATGAATGTGCCGATTGTGAAAAGACAAACATATCTCTTCCAAAACATCCAAAAGGCCGCTGACACAAGCCAGCTTACCAAACTAAAAGAGCCATGTGGTTTAGACTGTGTGAGAAAATGGTTCACATTAAATAAATATACATATACACACACACAGCAGGGCAGGGAGGGGCAGAAATCAAAGGCGTCCTTGTAAAAAATTGTCTAACACATTAATGCTCCATTCAAACAGATGGTCTCCATTCACTCGCTGAGCATTGAAACCAGGCGTGGAGGCTCACATAAAGTTATGAACCAAGAGACACCAGACAAAGGCTAGCTTTCAGGGAGCTTTTGGCTCATGCACGGAAGAAACAAACATTAATTCATCCTAAAAAAATAAGTGACAGCCATAGAGCTCTCTTCATTTTATCATGAACACATGAGCTCAGACAGAAGCTAATAAAATTCTGCCGTAAATTTGAAGGAATTTTAGCCAGCTCATTTTCTGATAGCGGGACCCAAACTCGCATTTGAAAGTTCTGCCGAGAAGCAATTAAAGAGTCACTACTCAATTATACATTCTCTTTACGAGAAACTACAAATGAAATGGTAAATAGCTGGTGCTTTTGCATTTGATTAAAACATTTTATCACATTCCGGAACTTAAGTCTATGTTTCTTAGCTGGACAATACCGACGGTTAAGACCTTTAGAATGGGTCTTTTCCAACAGTCTGAGCTCTACAGACAGACATGTGGTACCTAACAAGTGTGTGTGGTGTGGGGAGCAGGTGCAGCGCTTCACACACAAACACTGTCTAATCCCAGAGTCTAAACTGTGGTCCCTGAGCTCTCACAGAAAGAATCTTCCATAGAGAAAATAAGGAGCAGGTTTGCGTGTGCTTGTGTTGTGTTGTGTGTATGTGTATGTGTATGTGTATGTGTATATGTATGTGTGTGTGTGTGTGTGTGTGTGTGTGTGCGTGTATGTGTGTGTGTGAGTGTGTTTCCTCCCGAGAGCAGAGAGTAGGGCTCAACACGTACATTATATCCACTTTACACACAAAAAACAACCTGTTTGCCTCAAACACAACAACACAACAAAAAATCTTACTTTTAAACTCTTTTTCTTATATATTTATGCATATATTTGTATTATTTAATTAATACAATTCTCCAGATTTCATCTTGCTTCTTTTTTAATTGTAAAAAAAGGTGAAAAATGGCAGACTTACAGATTTGGATGATTCTCTGTTGACTTTGGCCTCCATTTCCCATATGTGATGGCCATCTGCAAATAATAAATAAAAAAGAGCACAAATTTATAGCATACCATTAAGATTCACCTCACATATGCAAAGGAATACACCAGAGAGCTTCAATTCTAAATTCAACAGAATTTTTTATAGTTTAAAAAAATCTATATTTTATCATACAATGATGAATAAAGCAAAAATGAGTATAAATAAAAATAATAATGAACCATATAACTATGGATAGTTAGCACAGATAAATAGATGAAATGAGGATAAATGTATTTTGTTGTTTTTATGAATTTTTGGTGCAAAAATATGTAATATGGCTCATACTAATAGAATATTGCCCCATGGCTTTCCTATTTAGCCTGTTGTAATATTTTTAAATTGTTGTGCTTATGTAATTTTTTCATATTAATAAAAAAATTCTAATAATATAATAATAATTTACTTTTTGGTACTGTGTTGAGGCACCACTCGACATCCGATGTAAAATCTGGGTCCTGAAGCAAAAATCAGAAAACCAGTAGAGACCCACTGCCGCAGACACCCTCAGTCTAACATTAAAAAGGCAGAGATCCCAAAAGTCTTTCTAGAGCTATCGCTATACTGCAGTCAGCCTCGCGATTACATCATGTCCTGTCTGCCTCTGACCCGCTTGGGCAGATGGGGGGCTGATGCAATCCTAATGATCTTACCAGAGCCAAGAAGTGTGTGCGTGTGACGTGCTTTTGCTATGGGGGGACCAGTCGCTTACATCAGCCCCTTGTGGAATCTCGCAACTCATGACAAATAGTGTCTGAAGGGTCCAATAAAAGGCCTGGTAAACTCTGCTTCAGATAATGAGCAGCGGCTGTTTGGCTAAAGAGCGTGCGGCGTGCTTACGCGTCACAGACTCTCATCTGTCCTTTCTCTCGATCGCCAATCTCTGGCTTATTTTCTCCTTATTATAAAAAGTTTTATTTAACTATTTTCAGCCTCTGGTTTCTCAGCACAAACAGGCTTTCCCACACAAACGTTCGGGAACAAAAGACATATTAAGGTTTCGTTTGCTATTTTTAGTGAAGACATCACTGAAAAGACGTTTTTACTTAGGCCGTAAAAGCAGGAGAAAACCGCAGGGTAGTTTGGTCACAGCAGAGACCCGCTAGGGCAAACCACAGACACACACATGAGAATATAAAGCATCATTGTGTCTAAGACAGAATAGAAGAAAAGAAAGCAAGCAGAAGAAAGGAAATTCTTCTAATTTTATTTAAAACAATAGACAACGCATCTTTTTAAACTTTCCATTGGCTCGTCTGCTGTCATAATTTTACATAATTGCATATTGCTATCATACATTTCACATTGATGATGCTCCTGGGTTTAAACAGAATGCGGTGGAAAAGACTGTATTGGTTTTCCATGATCATTTTCTATGACAAATATGCTCCAGCAGACCCTGAAGACTGTATTCCTAGACATTGAGTGCTTTATTTATACCACAGAGAAAGATCAAATGTATTGTTCTCACCTCTTTGAAATATTTATATGAGGTCCCAAGCTTCAAGTCAGACAAATTGCTGGTCAAATTTCAAGACAAATGACTTGTCAAGTTCTTATAAAGTTACTTAACAGCATGTGCAGCGAATAGATCAGAATAGCATCAGATTTAGAGGCGTGCTAACAATAGTGGAGTAACATCTGATTGCGATGAATCTGGCATCGGAGGTAATTTTCCATTAGAGCTTCTCAAACTATTCCAGACATATTATTCAGACTTTAAAGATGGAATGCTGAGACTATTTTGATTGCATTTAAAGGAAAGCTCAGACAGTGGGGTCTAGATTTCGTGGGCAGACAGTGAGGGCATCCCTGGCTAGTCGCGCTGCGGTCTGTGATGTGGTGGAACGGTCTGTCATTACTGCTGGAAGGTAATGTGATGCTAGAGGGAACCTCCATTCCCACTGTCTCCTTCTCTCTCTTTTGTTCCTGCTCTTTTTCAGATCCCCCCCCCCCCCCCCCCCTCAGACCTCTACTCAAGACTCAGTACTTTGTAAGGGTGCAAGATTTGATCAATTTTCTTCTTTTTTTCAATTTTATAGAGTTACACAAATGATTATGTTGCTTTCAGTCATTGTTGGCATACAATATATAGCCTAAATTATATAAAAGGTCAATTTGCAAATTGTTGGGAATGTCTGATTAACTGATGATTAACGGATGAAATACTGTATTCAACTGATGAATCCATTTTAATCCAAGCCAACTGATAAGGCAGCATGACATGGCCTTCGCAAAGAAGATAATCCCAGAATGAACTGCAACAAACTCATTGAAAAAAGATACAAGTTTTACTTAATAATGAATCCATTATTATTCATTAGTCACTGCATCTCTAATTCCCTGTAAATGGCATTCTCTCTTTCACAATCTTCAGTCACTCTCTTCCCCAGCCTTTCTCTTGCTCTCCTCATCTCTGCAAAGGTTAAACCTTTTTCCTGAGCCTTCCCTCCTGTGGGATGTCCTTAAGTGCTAGTGCAGGACTGTGGAGCCTGTGGTCATAAGAGCCCTCTTCTCTGCCCAGACTGAGCCATGTGAGTGGAATACCTGCTTGCTCTCCATGCTGGAGAACTGATGAGGACATGATGTACTTCTTCTTGACAAGGTTCTCAAAAATTCCTCTTGCCTAAGACTCAGCCACTAACCACATCATATCAGAATACTTGCTCAGAGAGAAGCAAACAAGTCCATTACCAATAAATATTCTGAGCTATTTTTCCAAGATCAACATGACATATATCACATACCAAACTCTAACTAGATTTTTACCTGTGGTTACATGTTTAAAAAACTGCCGCTGGTGGGTGCTTGCCAGGGCCTTATAATGCAATTGCTAATTCAGAGTGGTTTATATGATGTTTCTATGTTGTTGCTAGGGTGGTTGCTTACTGGTTCAAGTCAAAAATGCCCACCCCGTATCGCTATGATATTCTGGTCCCTAAATATGGCTTTTGATCACAAACTTTGGTGAAAAAAAATTCTGATCATTTAGAAAGCCACCAGTTCCGCAATAATTTACACATCAAAGTCTAAAAGGACAATTCACCAAAAATGAAATTGTCATCATTTACTCACTCTGAAGTTTTTTCAAACTTCTATGAGTGTTTTTCTTCTGATGAAAATTAAAGAAGATATTTTGAAGAATGTCGGTAATCAAACAGTCGCCGGTAGCCATTGACTTCCACAGTATGGAAAAAAAAATACTATGGATGTCAATGGCTACCATCAAGACACTCATATGGGTTTGTAACAACTTGAAAGTGAGTAAATGATGACAGTTTTCATTTTTAGGTGAACTATCCTTTTAATACCAAACGGGACAGTTCATCCAAAAATTCAGGTCGTTCTAAACTAGTATGACCTGTCAACGTTATGATAAACATCATGCAGAGTCCAAAACAACATTGGACCCCATTGACTTTCACTGTATGGAGGAAAAAAAACACTGAGACTTTTCAAAATAGCATCTTTTGTGTTCTACAGAAGAAAGTCATATAGGTTTGGAACGACATATTAGCGTGCAAAGAATTTTGAGAAGAGTTTTGGGTAAATTATTCCTTTGAGAATTAGGGACTGACTATTACTGATAGCTAGTGATGCTTGTCTCAGCAAATATGACTCAAAAATGAACTTCAAAAGCCGAAAACTGGATTCTGGATCAGCTTGTACTTGCCAAACTCCTCCTAAGCCCACTTCAGAATCAAAAGCCCTGTTGTGTTGTTGATTAGGGTGGGCCACAAAGAAAGAAATCTTAGTGCCCCGGGCGGTCGGGGTAGTAAGCAGTCAGGGAGCTGGGTGGTGGTGGTGGTGGTAGTGCACGTCCAAAAGCCTCCCTCAGACTGTTGTACTGTAAACACACACAGATGCGGCAACGCAGACCTGCTCGCCACAGCGTTGTGAATAGACTCCCTTGTCCTCCCTGAGCTACAGCAGAGAGCGACTCCCCCTCCTCCTCTGGGCAAAAGGGATCAGCGTATGGCACGAGAGAGAAAGGGGAGCTCAGGCTGGGATGACCCTAATTGCAGATGCTCAAGCGAGCCAGTTTTCCAGAACGTGCTAATGAACAGCAGCTGTGGAGTCTTCGGGCGAGGAGTGCTACTCTTCTATGCCACGTTAAAACGCTACAATGTGCTCGAAAAATAGCCATTTTCATTGCGTTTAAATGAAAAACAATAAAAGACGCCAAATTATGCCAGGCCATTGTTGTGGATGGTCTGTTTATGAATGTCTAATATTATTTTTTGTTGCTCCTTAATGAGGAGACAATGCAGGGATTCCCTGAGGCTTGTGGCCATGATTGGTTTGTTTGTGAGAGTGCACCATTGTTGCCGAGGGTGGTTGAGGACAAGCCAAACCTCAGGGCTCCTTCACACGGAGGTTATTGTTCTGAAGTGTGAAAAGGCGGACTCCCGCATGAGATTTTCATTCACGAAGCTTCTCTAAAACAAACTCATCTCACACAGAAGATCCACAGAAACGACTTACAATGTATAACATTATTAGTGGTGCTTGTTAAGGCGAGCATCACTATTACTATTGCTAATAGGGAAGGCTAGGGTTTTGAACAACCCTTTAGATTATTGCCAGGTAGATTACTGCCAAATAAAAAATAAGGTAATACCAAAAAAGAAACAAAATAAAATAAAATAATAACCCTTACCCTTAGTCTTAAATTGAAGGAGAGCCAGTCAAATAACTATTTTACAAAAATGCTGTCAATTCTTTTAAAACTGTTATTTTTGTTGTGTTCTATGGCTATGATGGTTTAAATTACATAAACTTGAAATGAAACGAGTAAAAAGATTATTTAAAATCAATAGTTTGCTGAGTTTTTCTGTGAGTTACATTGTTACTCCAGTAAAAGGTGAACGGCTGCCTTTGTGTGAGTCACTGAATCATTGTTTCAACCGTTTTATTCAAAATCACTGATTCTTTGAGTAAAAATAACTCTTAGTTAAATGAGGGAGTTTTACTCAGTAGCGGCTCCAAACAATTCAGTGAAGCAGTGAGAATGATTCAAACTGTTAACTCACAAATGAGTTCGAGACATTTTTGTGACTGTCTCAAAATCAATTCGTAAGAGTAATTTGTTCGCAAATTGGACAACACTCCTCCAACTCTGTTGCTTTGGTTTTGAAGCACTGGTGCACACACCTCAAAACATATTTGATGAAGCTGTATACAGACACACACACACAAGTTTTTGCAAGTGGATTTTAAATGATTGTCCGCAATTCTTTGTTGCAATTTTGATCATTTTGGAAGCAGTCTGACGTTACGAGATACCAACTCTGAGACTTAACCGATACTGGGGGTTGATGCATTTAAAGCAGATGTCTCAAACTCAATTCCTGGAGGGCCACAGCTCTGCAGAGTTTGGCTCCAACCAGCTTCAACTCACACCTGCTTGGAATTTTCTTGTGATCATGAAGACCTTGATTAGTTGGATCAGGTGTGTTTGATTAGGGTTGGAGCTAAACTGTGCAGAGCTGTGGCCCTCCAGGAATTTAGTTTGAGACCAATGATTTAAAGTGTGTAATCAAACTACCATCTGCCTGTTCACCATAAATTTAGATGCAAAGAAATTGGTTGAAAAGGTATTTATGGACAAAAGTGGAGACCAATATTCACCTGGGCTGTCGGGAACCACCCATGACCGCAGACAGATCTAAGTCAACTAACTGTTCTAATGAAGACTGACTCACACACACAGGTCTGTACCTGGATACCTTAAATTTAAAGGGTAAGAATAAGATGCTCCAGGTCAAAGCATGGTGCTACAGCATTATCATATGCACTCACAGACCAATGCACAAAGAAAGTGGGGAAGAAGAATTTTAAGTGGTTTTGCAGCTGGACAAGTCCAGTGAGTCCAGATGTAAAAACGTTCCTCTCTCATGAGGGAGTTTCTTTGTGTCTGCCTCTTTCTTTCACTCTTTTTTTTGCCCTCTATTTTTCCTTCTGTTAGGAATCCCCACTGTTCCGTAACACACCCACATGCACATATTAACTGTAACACATCGGGCCCAAGCACACACACACACACAAACACATAGACCTTTTCCAGTCAATGGAAAAATTTTCAATTCGAACAGGAACCACTATAGGTCACAGGACTGGCCAGTGTCAAATAAAGATAACAAAAACAAGTTCTGTTGTTACGAATTTGCATACAAAGTCAACAAGCTGCTCTACCACTGACACCGTGAGCTCTCCAACAATATTAACCTGATATGCATCTCAGGATGCCAACTTAAA
>JAFVLL020014298.1:0-53499 GCA_021397915.2 Tor tambroides | reverse complement strand
CAGCCATTTTTGACTTTAATTGTGAGATTCACCCATACCACTATAGTAATAAATAAACGATTGATTGATTACCACTGTAATAATTAATAGGCAGCCATTTCAAGTACTTGGCACAAGCAATATAAAAATAAGATCAAATAAAGAAAAGGAATATAAAAATAAGCTCTAATTAAAAAAAAAAAAAGTTTGAGATGATTTTATGAAATGGTACCATCCAATCTGATAAGGTGATTTTAACATTCTATAAGATAAATACTGTTCATTACAAAATGTAAGGTAAAGAATTACTTATACAATACAAAGTTGGCATCAGCTCTTTATTGTCATAAATAATGTTTCATGCCTGTAAGTTTTTGCTACAGATATGTGTATGCGAGACACAAATGACATCCATTTTGTAGAATGGCCCAAATTGTACATTTCATAATAAATATGACTGACAATGTTTATTTATATGTGTATACTTACTAACATTTTAAAATCAGAGACAAACAGCACAGCAAGCAATCAAACTCTTGTTGCTCTACAACATCTTGTCTTGGGCCAAAAGGTTAGTCTCTATAATTCATCATATACAGAGAGTATATTTTCCATGTTCAATGAAATCACAATGTGTCTTATCTGTGGCTCGTTAGATCTGAAATGGTCCAGAAGTGCTGTTATCTTCCACTGAGTATATTATTCCCGTCACTGTGCGCTGTGAGCCGTCGCAGGTGCGAGTTGAAGGCGCAAGGTCACTTCACTGTCTTCTCAAGGCTTTTGGCTCTACACTAATGCATGGTGGGACCGTTTAGCCTTGCAGCGGAATAAGCACCGTTTCTGATGTGTAACTGCCAAATCTTTCATGTCCGATTTCCTGCGGCTGGGGACACTGACTCATAACAGAGCAACGTGAGAGAATGCAGAGAGCAAGGCACGAGAGCTTTTCATTGTTAAGCATTATAGTCGGCATGAAATGAAAATTCTATTTTCTAAATGCATGTTATTGATCTTTCTTTAAAAAGTTCAACTATGCATATGTTTCTTTTTTTTTAAACGCTGAATTCTCCAATCGTTTTGTCCACTTAAAGCCTGATGCTTTCTTAAAATTGATCCCAAGCTTTCACACAAGCGTCCATTCAAACAACAGCCATTGCAAGAACCTAGCCCTGCTGTACAATTTAGTTTTGTTTTGTTTAACTCATACAGGGGTTGGACAAAATAAATACCTGTAGAGGCAATATTATTAAGATGTTGTACAACCATTTGCCTTTAATACAGCGAATAGATTCATACTTCTATAGTCTCCAGAACCTCTGCCGATTTTTTTCAAAGATGTTGAAGGCGGGAATCAGGTGATTGTCAGGCGATTTGTCTGAAGTTCATCGTGGTGCTCCAGCTGTCCAGGCTTTACGATCATGACACCATGTTATCTGCATTTTAGCATTAGTGTCTGTGATTGAAGTTTTAGCAATTGCAGCTGTTTCATGTTTTTTTGTCTTAGTTCTCTGTGGTCATTTTTGTATGGAAACAGGGTGTTCACAGTGAATACTGATGTTTGCTGTCTCTTTTCTTCAGTTGTTCTGTGTTGTTTGGACACAATCCTTCTTAATGTGTGACGTTCCCTCTCAATCACTTTCCATTTTTAACCACTTTTCATCTTCGCTGATGAAGTCTTGCAATGCTTTGTATATGCAGTCATAATCATAAAGACTGTTGTTTTTAAAACACCAAACATTTAAGGCTGCATATGCAAAATTAAGATTTGTCCATTATGGAAGTCTGACAAATCAGCCATTTCACATACGGCTTGTACTAAACAATGTTCAATTCATAGTAGACTGATATACAGCCTAGAGAATATATGTTACAAAAAGAAAAATAGTGTATTCACGGTAGCTTAAACTAATGATATTAACCTCTATAATAATGGCTGTTCACATTATTTTGTCCAACACCTTTATGTCACAAGAAATGATGATGTCACTACTTCTATTTCATCTTGGCTTTAATGTATAATTGCTGCATTTGGAGCCTTTTAAGTACTTAGCAGTTTTAAAGTAACTGACTAAAACTATTAGTGCTACTAACTTCACAAATTCCTGCCCTTGACAATATTTGTCTGGCTTTCCATGTTTTCACGGTTATACGGTAGGGGGCGCTATTACACATCTTCTAAAAGAGTACTGCATCTCTGGAGCAAAACACAGATGAAGAAGAGGCAGAAACAAGTGATCATGTATGTAAGCAGATCCATATGTAAAATAATGTGATCAATAAACATTAAACAGCATATAAATCAAAACTGCCTAACATTCGTATGTGTATGTACAGATAGATACATAGATAATAGAGAGAGAAAGAGAGAGACTGTGTGGTCAGGGTTATAAATATAGGAGTACTGATATTAACGTCTTGTGTTTAGAAGTACAATAAGCAGAATAATTGCAACATAAAGGGGAAAAGTGGAGATAAGGTTAGAAAGCATGAAGTTCGCGAATGCCAGTCTGTCAGTCAAGAACGCAATCCATATAACAAAGATGTTTCAGATAGTCTGACGGCAGATAAAAGTAAACGGTAAATATATGAGTGATTCATTACTAAAGTTTGCATCATATACGTTAAACATGGAAGCTGGAATGTGTGTGTCAGGCACTTGAACAGACCTCACTGGCCCTGTCCCAAATTGCACCCTACACCCTTGCAGACTTCGTCTGAGTCCACACTGGTTCGGCAGAGGTGCACATCGATGGCGTATAGCGGTCGCAAAAGGGGGCGCTCATGAGCGCCCTTCTGAAAGTTAAAATGAGGAATGGGACACCCTAGAGTCTCATGGACTTAACAGACATGCATATGCAGCGGCCATTTTCCGCAAGTCCGCTAGACCACAAGTGCTCATGAAGTGTGCCGTTTGGGACAGGGCCATCGGTTCTCGTGCATCAAGCATGCACATTTGAGCATCTACTTTTCTTTTTAATGCCGGCTGCTTAAAAAAATGCTTAATCGGCCCCGATGTCAATCCTTGAGATCGGCTCCGGACAGTCCCTAATATCAAGTGCCAGTTTGCCCTTCTTCTTTGAGCTTTTAGAATCTAACGGCTCCCACAGGATTTAGGGACAGCTGCACACTTCCAAATCTCCACAGATGAAGTATGTTACCTGGCACTGTTTGCCTACTGAATGCAAAACACAGGTATGCATTTTCAGGTGCAGGGAATGTGTTTTGATGGATACATTTTGCTCAGGTTGGAAAGCATCGAGGTCCTGAGCCTCGATGAATTCTGCCCAGCTCTGTGCAGAGTTAAAGAGAGTTTTCCTGAATGAGTCATCTGTTTATACTGTTCCAGTTCATTTCACCAGAGACTTTTTTAAATAAGTCCCTTGGATGAAATAACGCTCAAATCATAATCTGCACAAGGTCGCATACTCAGCCCCAAGGTCCTTCCATTTAGTTAGAACGCACAATTAAGACTCAAACCAATAACCTTTTACTGACATAATAATGGTGTGATCAAATCCCAGAATGTCTATGAAGAAACAGATGTCAGCTCTCCAAGGCTTCGCTGGGGAAGACTTTTCAGCTTAAGTTGGCCGTCTTAATGACAGCCACGGAGAGCGTCGGCAACTGTAAAGGTCAAAACTCGGCAAAGGTCAGCGGCGTCCCCGGAGAGCGCCGCAAAAACCGAACGAGTCTGACTTCAGAAGTCTAGCATTGCGAAGAGGCCAATTACTCCCCATGAAAGCGGCTGGAGGTGTGAAGGTTACGATAACCGTACTCAATCTCCTCTCCTATCGCCACGAAACCATTGTTTGTTTATGTTTGACGTCGCTCCGCACTTTTTTTCTGCGCGCCGAATCTCAGGATGCCCGGATATGAAGTCCGGGGAGAGCGCTGGGAAGTGCTTTCCTGTTTTCAGTTTGTGTTCCGCTGACACGTTCTGAGAAGGAAACCGGTTATCCAGCCCGACCAGCTGCACATGACATTAGCCCCCTCCCTGCATCCCACGCTGCACCTCTCAGTCCTCAGCCAATGGGAGGTGACCCATGCCGCCGTCACTTCCAGTTTTGCATGTGTAGGCCGTTGCTATGCCGGTGGATGGTTTCTGGAGCAACTGGCGAGCACCGAAATGAACTAAGCAGACCTAGAGTGAACCTGCGGTTTTAGAGATGGGAAAAGTAAAGAGGACAAAGAAACTGAAGATGAGGATTGGAAAACCATCTGCACGGCAGCCCGGAGCAGGCGTGAACTTCTTGGGGCTTGGGTTCGGAGGTACCAGGTTGGTGTCTCAGTCTGAAGTTAACAGTGTCCCTTTGTGGAGTTGGTATTACCATGACTTGCCATGATGTTGTAGTGCCCAGATATGACTGAAGTCAATGCGATTGATTCAACCGGTTCATCACCTGTTCATCAAGTCTGTATTCACTTATGCTTTCATCTCACAGAGATTTCACCATTTGCACACATTTAGGATGCTCTAACCTCCAGTCTGCTGTCCCCTGCGTGAGCCTGCCTCTCTCAACTCCCATAGAGACCCATAGAGAGTAGTCCCAATATTAAAGCAAAATTGAGGAAGAAAAAATCACTCCAATAATGTTTTTGTTTAAAAATGTCTAATGATTTATGAATCCCACAGCCTTTAGTCTCATGAGAGAAAGTGAACGTGAGAGTGTGAGTAACCTTGAGTGTGTGGTGGGAGAGTGTGTGTGTGTGTGTGTGTGTGTTTCTGTGTGTGATTTCAAATGAACAGTGTGGGAGTGCTGAGAGGAAATAGCAGTGGTCCGGTCTGCACTGAAGCGCTGATGACAATCTCACACACACGGTGCAAGATATTCAAAAAAGTCTGTCCTGTAGGCTGAAGGTTTTTAATAATTAATTATTTTTTGTATATGTTTTGTGTGTGTGTGTGCGTGCATTTAAATGAATATGAAATATTTATTTTATTTCATTTTTAATTTTATCTATCTATAAATCTCTCTCTCTCTCTCTATATATATATATATAAAGTGTGTGTGTGGTGTATGTATGTATGTATGCATGTATGTATACATAGTTCAATTATTTTTAAAAAATCATAGAAATATTTTTGTATATATAGAGAGAGTGAGAGATGGATAGATACGAAAAAAATATTTGACAAAATTAATTTAATAATGAAATATTACATATTAATTTATTTTCATGAATGGCATTCATTGTGACAGTAGTTCATATACCATAAAATCTCAGCAGGCATATTTAGAACAAGAATCATTAATGGCATTAAAAGCCTCAGCATCAATTAAGCATCACAGTGCAGGCCCCAAAAAATAATAAAATGTGATTTTAAATCTTTACCAATCTTTGCCACTATGCTTCAAACGATAGGTTTTACCCATTTGTCAGCAAGACGTTTTTGATCATTTAAAATATGATACAATTTTGAATAATTACTACTTCTTTTATATATTTTAAAAAGGTCAGAATAAATATGCTGTTTCATTTTTACATCAATATTATCTGTTATGCGGAATGACTATGGAACATCACTTTCACAAACGTTATTTGAAACATTAAAGTAGACACTTTACTTGCATGCTTTCTATGTAATATAAAATCACTTGTAAATTGTGTGGCCTTTGTGCATCTCTGAATTGCATGTTTCTTTCATCATCAGATAGTCAGGCTATTTTTCTGACAGTTTGGCTCGTTTAAACCATGTTGTGGTTCCTAATCTTTTGACTGTTTACTCGGCAAAGCCAATTTTCACTTGCAATATCTGTTTGACAGGTGTTTCTTTTGAACCTTGTGTACTCCTTCCCAGAAAGTTTGTGAGAAGCAGCTGGAATGGTTCACTCGTTAGATGCGGTCCGTTAGAATCAATTCAGATATCAAGTGTTTATATGGATGCGAAGATCTTCTCTCATGTCATCATGTAACTTTAGAGATTCCAGGTGCTTAAAATCATTGAAACTCTTTGTGTGTGGTTGTGACATTCGACCATTATGAGTCAAGTTGAGTGAATTAACTCACAACAAGATTATGTCACTCTTCATTAGGTTTCCACTTGAGCTAGTCAGATTATGTCAGTCTTCATAAAGTTTCCACTTGAGCCAATCAGAGACCCATGTAACCTCTGACAGGTTCAAGTGCAGTTAAATGGTTTCTCTTCCTCAGGACGACCTCCCTTGCTGATGAAAAGAATCTGAATAAACCCAAACAAACCCAATTTTGTTTTTCAAAGCAAATCGGCATGCTTTGTCCACTGTGACCATTTCCACGATACCTGCCGCTTCCAAGCACTCCAACGATCGTCTTGCATTTAGTTTAGTGCACTTTAAAACTCTTGCCTGTCAGAGATGCATTGCAGAGAAGAATTTTTCCTTCATGACTTGCCAGTTAAATCATGTATTTTTCATTCTCTTTCAGATCCGTCGCGTCCTTATTGTGGCTTCTCCCTTCATCGTCTAATGAAACAGGCATGTTGTTTTGCGCCGGCTTTTGCATGCTGTCCCAGAGCACATATTCGCGTCCTCCCTTGCACTGGTCATTCTGAACTCAGACAAATACCACAAACTTCCCCTCCAATAAAAAGGTCCCCCGTCCCCCGAGCCTCCGCGGCGAGGCTTTTTCCTGCTCGTCTGGTTATGGGGTCATCAAGCAAAACAGCTTGACCTCTGACCTCTCTGTACACCCTAGGGGACTGCATGTCTGGGTGATAGTTTTTTATTTTTTATTTTAATGAACTAAGGATAGCCCAGAAAATGGTTTAGGGCAGAGCAGTGGCTAAACCATACCTATTATCATTCTAAAAACTACTTTTGCAATAAGGGCCAAGCTCTGAAAGTAATGAAACAGAGTCTGTGAGCATGTCCTCAAATAGCTTGTGGAAGTCTGATTAATTTTTTTAGGGAATTTCTTGACTCAGATGGAAGGTTCTAGAGAATCGGTACATTTAGATAATTCTATTCAGGTTAAAAAAAATAAAATAAAAAAAAGATTCACTAATTCATTTGACTCATCTCTCTTTATGACCTGTTTAGCTTTTTTAACTTCTGCTGCTTGTGCTGTATATAGGCTTCAAATTTCATGACAGTTGTGTCCATGATGATTATCATGATGAAAAAAAAAAAACTTTCACTTGCTACAGAACTTGTTTTCTGCAATAATCCAAAAGCCAGTGGAAAAATTCTGTCGGGTTTTTGTCGAAGGAACCAGGCTGATGTGAACTGAGTTGGCCTACAAAAATATGTCATCACTGCAGCACTGTATAGCTACTTTTATTAGTAGTTTAGTAACTGATTACATTTAATCTGGATTATGTAGATTCCAAAAATGTAGTACTTGTATTGGATTATATTACATCTTAAAATGCTCATAATGAGATTACAGTTACTTTTTTTTTCTCGGGATTTAAAGTTAATATTTTAAGAATTTAACAACATATTCACATGTTAACAGGTAATTAAATAAAACATTTCAAATTTAAATTTACAAAGGTAGTCAGAATACATGACCTGAAATGAGTAATCCAATTACATTGCTGACTGCAATTTTAATCACATAATTTGTAATCACTAACAGACTATACTTGGTAAGTAATCTACCCAGCACTGCTTCTATTGTAGCTAACTACTAGTACACTTACCATTTCTAAGTAAAGCTGATCCGAGAATAACAATAGTGTTTTAAGACACTGCTCAAACTAGGTTGGAGTGCTGTCGATGCTCTCAGAAAACTTCAATGTTAAACTTTTGTTTTGGAAATTTTCCTTGCATTCTTCTCTCCCATAAAAGAAAACCCATGAGAGTGTTGACATCGGTTCTGGTTGAATTAAACCCACTTCTGTTTGCACATCAGCGCTGGTCTCAGTATATGAAAACATGTCATATTGTAAGTCTCATGTGGCTTTTTTACACAGGGTAGTTCAGGCTCCCAAGGACATTTATTTCTCCATGTTTAGTCGACTCAAGCTGACTTACACTGAAATACGAAAGATCACTGTAAAATCACATTCATGGTATAGAATGTAATTCACACTTAAGTCCACTGCCTTTCCCATGTTTATTACTCAGAAAATTGTACCCTTTTGCTTTTCCCCAATGTCAACACCATAACGCATGGCACGCCAAACATACGCCCAAAACTCCACCGCACACAGATCCTCAGTAAGACCCTGGCATGAACATCTGGTCACAAGTCTTGCATATACATAAAAGCGTGGAAGAAAAACAGACTCCTTGTACATTTTTCCAGCTGTACTTGATCATCCAATGCCACAGTGTTGTGACACATGGAGAAAGTGGATATGACTGAATCAATGTTATTTCAGAATGGAATTGTACACAGGTGCTCCCTTGGGCTCTTGTCTGATTGCTAAATGGCCATGTGTCCTCAAAAGAGGAATTCATCTTGCAGACAAACTTTAGTACTGCTTAACCCTTCCTTGCCAACACCTCCAAGACCTTTTCCGATATGTAACTGAAGATGTAGGAAGCAAATTCAAAGCATTTGGAGAGTTCAAGCCAGGAAACGTTTCCTTCCTCTTTTATATGTGAACAGACACATTTCAATTTAATTTTACTTGCAGTAAATACAATCCACCTTTCATTATATGCAAATAAGTCAGGATGTTCATGGAGCTCAACCCAAGAGAGTGTCAAAGTCATTGGTTTGATTCCCAGAGAATACACAAACCTATTAAATGCATTTTTTTTTTTTCTTGGTCAAAAAGTATCCTTTGATTTTGGCAGTTTTTCAGCATTGTCATTTTTAGTGTGACTAAAACGCTGACTTGGTTAAAAAGAAATGAAACTATTTCGTCAAAGTGTTTGTTTACATGCAGTATGTATCGCCTAAATACCATCTAAAAATAATAAAACAAAGTATTTATTTTATATACATTTTGAAGGGACAGACGACATGGAAAGTGTCCAGAGTAATTCACCACTTCTCTTTATCCAAAAATGTTTGTACATGTTGGGCTGCACCTCCAGCAATCTGGGAATTCAGCTCTGGGCTCTGGGGCTGGGCGGGAATGACAGATTGTTTTAGGGAGTTCAAATCCACAGCCCCAAACATTGTCTGTCATGTTGTGCACTCTTCCTTAGACCCTCTCCTATCCATCACGACGTGGGCCCCTGGATGAGACACTTAACTTAGTCCACACATGTCCAATTACCTGTGCTTGTCATCATTCATTTAGACAACGGCTGCTTCAGCCGGGTGGTCTCCATGACTGACGTGACTTAGTCCATGTGATGTTCCTCTTAGAGGGAGTGTGTGGCTTAGTTCATCAGTAGTTCATTTACCTGTCGACTTCAAGGTAGGACTTAATCACGTGGTGGGTTATGCTTCACTGGAAATGCTGCACAATGGTTCGGGTTTAGGGATAATTTGGATGAAACAACAGAAAGGGTTGAAGTCTTTCATGTGGTATTGGGAAAAGTGCTATTGGACAAATCCTGCACCTTTCTCATCTCTCACCGTCTCCCGAAGGTTGTCTCTGAAGGTGGCTCCATAAAAATTCCTCCAGCGTGTTCTGTAAACATTGTAAATTCCCTACTGTCTCTACTAATGGAGAAGATATCCCATGCTTACATTAGTTTAAAAGTGCTGTAGCTTTAGAGAATGA
The DNA here is from genome assembly GCA_021397915.2 of Tor tambroides. NCBI lineage: Eukaryota > Metazoa > Chordata > Actinopteri > Cypriniformes > Cyprinidae > Tor > Tor tambroides. Next base: position 43,910 of record JAFVLL020014298.1, on the reverse strand, counting down.
TAAATTGCTTAGCGGCCTAGAACTTCGCCTCTACATTTGCTGCGGAAAGATAGACTGTTTTACTGCCACGATCCGTGTCTGACCAGACCTCACACTGCAGCTATGACTGTCCATTCTCTCACTCCCACACACACACGTGTGTGTGTATATACGTGTTTGTGAGCCAGGACTGGAAGTTCGACTGTCTGTTCGCTGTGTCTGAAGTCCTGCCATGGGTGTGTTCTGTTTACTGGGAGCTGTGGGAAATGAGGGGTGGAACCGGAGTGGGAAATTGTTCTTGGAGGAGGGGGAGAGGCTGCAGTCTAAACACCCAGTCCAGCTGCTTTGGCCTGTTGCTTGGGCCAGAGAATGCAGCGCTCCCCTCGTTACATCATAGTCAGAGGTCCCAGGTCCCATCGCCGCACATGCTGACACTTCTCACTCACTTCAGTGCGTGTAAGAACAGCAGCCATTCAAATATTTGTCTACTGGGTTCGCAAACGATTGGAGGCTGCCAAGATACAGTCATGGAGTCCTTGTCTAGTTTGTTCCAGAGGTCATAAAGCCAATTTGCGGCCGGTGAGGTGATTGCCGAACTTTCGAGGTCACACCCAGAGCAGGAACTGAAGGATAAGTCTGAATTAGCTCTTCAGCCTAGTCTTATGAAGTCAGAGAAGAAAGGTTGAAAGTTGATACCTGAACGTCCACTGGAGCTAATGAGTAGGGCTTCCTTTGACACAACTGCAAAACACAAGGGGAGCGTGTGTTTTTCCAATCAGAAAGGGAAGACCAGATGGGAAGTATACCGGACACCCCCTGAGCACAGTAACAGAGGAAAAGGCAGCAGGGGCCTAAGTGATTCTGTCAGACACTGACACTTCCTATGAGCAATTTTATTACTTCTGGTACAACGAATGGAACCTATCTCCTGGATCTCTGCGTTTTACCTTTGCACTCCTGATGCCTTTGATGCAAACTGTCTTTGCAGTTGTTTTTCCTCGAGGTTCACATTTGGCTGCTTTTTGTTTTCACCAAATACTTGCGGGATAACTCACAAGCAGCTACTGCAATAAAATATACTTTTCTACGAAAACATCAAATGTCAAAGCATGATATATTTATGGAGAGGGGTTGTTGCACTTATTTTTCAGAATACTGACATACACCAGAATGTTTTTCAATCAAGACTAATCTCTCAAGGTCGCTTTTTCAGATTGGATTTTGATATCTTGAGTAAAGATCTGAACAACAACTCGCCGCCTTGTTCCAGTCAGAGTAGAATCTCAAACATCATCCATACCTCCATCTATCAAAGCAGTGGCACTTTATTGACATGGTTTCCTTTGTGTGGTAAAGTCCACTTCCTTCTTGTGTGGCTCCTCGGCACATCAAGGGCCAATAATGTGCACCTCAGAGGGGCCGCTTGTCAATTTGGCACATGGCAAAGGTTTCCAGACCTGTCCAAGTCGAGCTTAGTGTCAAACAGGGAGAAGCATCACCTGATATATTTGGCTATGCACTGGAAAGGGATTTAGTTTTGCTTAATTACTTTTGGAATTGTTACATTTTCTGAGAATGCAACGCTAAATGGGGCTAGTACGTTGTTCTGGTAGCTTGACTCAAGGTCTGTAATTGGGAGGTTGCTAGTTTCCCACAAGAAGCAAGCCATGAGCTATCACTGCTGGACCCTTGAGCAAAGCACTTAACCCCAGGTCGCTCCAGTGGGATTACCCATGTAAATCCACTGGAAGTTGCACTGGATAAACACTTCTACAAAATTACTATGCACTGCACAAATGGTAGACTAATATTTTCAGGTGAGAGAGATTTCACTGTTTGTTCTTTATGACTTTTTCTTTTTGCCAGAGGCTCACCAAGCATGCAAGACACCAGGTTTCCAAAGTCCGGATTGAGGAACAAAGTGGCCAGGGAAACTGTGCTTTTATCACAATGAGTTTCCATGGAAGAAAGTGTGGAAGAAATCCAAAGTCATTTGTACTGATATCATGCACTCTGTTTATAGCTGAGGAGCGAATCCCTAATGCAGAAGGGACAGCCGGACTGTCAGTACATGACATTCAGAGGCTTTCTCTTTGCCCAACATTGAATCTGTCTAAAATGAAACACTATGAGCCTTATTCACTTCCACTGAAGTCAATCAGTGGCCCCATGATAAATGGTTCATGGCCATTTCTGGTCAAGGTTGAGTGGCGCCAAGTCACTGTTTGGCATAGGGATTAATTAGGCATGGCCACATCCATATATGTGTGTTATGAACGAGACCCATTTAGCTATGACACTGCCATTCTCTCTTAGCCTGCCTCATTACGTGCCAACTGTACACTTATCTGTCACTCTGTCCATAGCGTCTAACAAACGGAAACCACACACACAAGCATTACAGCTCAGCTCTGCTAGATAATTTACAGCCAGAGCACGTTCTGTGCGTGGCCTTTGTTGCAGCCCTATGGAAATGATTCAAATCAGTATGGCCAACCTATGGGACTTGTCTAATTAGCTAATTAGCTGGAGAACGGCTGTCATAAGAGCTTCCACACCGCTGGCTATACAATAGAAGAGAATAGGATGAGTTATGCTTCCTGTCAGCGTAACCAATATAGTGCGAGCAAGAAAGAGCAGGGTGAATGGGTTCGTTGGCCGGTATGCATCGATACTGGCATGGATGCACACAGTGGCACGTACACGCATGCATGCTCATAGAAGATCTTTCTAGATGGGTGCATCCTCACATGGACACAAAGCCCAAACAAACTGACAGAGCAAAGAGAAGGAGGTGATACTGCAAGGTTATACGAAGTGTGAAATGTACGAGCGAATGAGAAAGGTAGATAAAAAGAACTCCTTGATCTCGCTGACGGTAGCGCGGCTCAAAGAAATGAGGAAAGACCGGAAAAGCAAGCTCTTCATGTATTGTTGTTCATTTTCCCCTAATGATGAAAGTTGGATAAGGGGGACTGTGAATCATAAAGCTGAAGGATTCGCACCCTTTTGACCTCTCAAACCGAAGATAGCGGCAATACAGATGTGAAGAGCTTCCAAGAAGCCAGATATTTTAGACCTTGGCATTTATTTTGACGCACACACTTCGTCACCGTCTTGTCATTTTTAATGAATATAGAGAGCTGCTTTTCTTCACCTCTTCCTTGCCTGGATTTGTAAGTAAAATCATTATTTTTTAATACTGAATTTCATTACAGGTCTGCAACTGGATTCCTCAATGGGTTTGCAAAGGAGCGAATGTGCAGAAAGTGTTATTGCATATAAATAATTATGATATGGGCTTTGAGGCTATTCGTAAGCTATTGCACACAAGTGGAGACCACACACCCAAATACCTATAAACAAGAACACAGAGTCTGCATTCCCCTTTTCTGACCCCAACCCATGTCGCTCAAGATTTGCGAAACGTGTTTTATGGCAGCGGTGTTGCCCAACTGTCGACATAAAGCTTCCAGACGTTCTGTATCTCCACGTCAGAGTTCTTCGAAACAGAGACATGGAGACAGTCAAAATATCAGCACCTGCGTTTACTCCGTGGCCAAACAGGGCCTGAGGGAGATCGTGCCTGCCATGTTCACCATTCATCAACAAGAAGACTGCAGTCTTCAGTAGGAAAATACAGGAAATACTAGATAGTGAAAAATATGGTGCTTGTTGACATGCTACACCGCTGCGGTTGTGTTCCAAAAAAAAAAAAAGTGTATATCAAATGCATAAAATGAGTCATCAAAGAGCAGAATTTATGTGTACGTGAAGTGAGCATCAAATGGTTCATAAGTGTCATTGAAAGCAAAAAAAAAAAATTTTTTTTTTTTTTATTACCAGGGAAATGCGTCACAAGATGAAAGTGCTTCTTTGGCGTTATTCGTAGATATCCTCACCCGGGAACAGGTGTAATTGACATGTAACTAGATTTCATTGTTCAACTCCATCCAATTGCTTTTGGCTTTGTTTTGCTCATGTGCGTCACAACCTGTAGGCTTTCATCTTTGATAAGACACTCATCTTATAAAGTTTTCAATTGGAAGTGCTTGTAGCTCTCTCACTCCCCCATCTCTGTTGTGTATGTGTTTGTATGGTCTGTATGTCTGTGTAGGTGTCCGTGAGTTTGCAATACTTCCTCTGGTTTTTCCACCTGTCAGATCCGGTTTTGCTCTGGCTAGTGATTCCAGGAATCAGCATCTATATCCACTTTTATACATCCTGTGCTGTGAGTGGGGGAGAATAAGATATAAAGAAATTGCCAGAGTCATACTTCCTCTCTCTTGTCTTTCATGCAGTGGGCATTAGTTTGATTTTTACTTTAAATATATTTCTTATTTATGCATAATGCTTATAGTAAGTTTTCTATCTTTATATCCTGTGCAGCATCTCACTCCCAGTCCATAAAGCCATAGTTAACCTGGCTGTTTATTTATCATGACGTGAAGTTATATTATTATAATTATTATCAATATTAGGACATGGACATGGCAGACATTCTTTCTACGTTGGAACCTAAATCAGATTGAATTCATTAGACACAGCTTTAAGCAAAATATCTTTATTGATAACCATGTTTATTTTATGCCATTTTAACTTTGCATGATTAAATGTTTATTACATTTTATTTAATTTAGCATTTGTTTTATTATTATTATTCATTTATTTATTTATTTATTTGTTGTTGTTGTTTGATTGTTTATTATTGTCTCACTTTAGTTTGGGGACCAATTCTCGCTATTAACTATATGACTTTTGCCTCAATAAACTCCTCATTTGCTGCTTATTAATAGCTAGTAAGGTAGTTAAATTTAAGCATATGGGAGAATTAAGGGATCTAAAATATGGTAAGGCAGAATAAGGCATTAATATATGCTTTATAGCTACAAATAAACAGTCAGTATGCTAGTATGCATGCTAATTAGCAACTAGTTAATAGTGAGAATTGGTCTTTAAACTAAAGTGTTACCATTATTATTATTATTGTTGTTGTTGTTACCAGTCCATCGAAACTCCTTAAAAGAAGCCATCTGAAGAAACAAGTTGGACTTTTCAACGCCTCTTAAGTGTAAACTGAAAAGTAGAAAGTCGTCGCCTTGGAATTATAAGGTTCTATCTGACATTTTTGTCAAAATTGAGTTATTCACATATTCTTATTCAGTGACAACTTATTTACATTATGTGATGGTTTTTTTTTAAAGTTTTGTACATTTTAGGACTTTTTATTTAGAAAACAAAAGGTTCTATCTGAACTCAACGGTTCTATAATTTCTATCTCTTTGAATGAGCCAATGTACTTCGAATGCGCCATAGAGGACCAATCTTGGGATCAACGTTCTTTGTCATGTCGCCGGACGGCTCCGTAACAGCAGGAAAGATTAAACATTAAACAACATAATTATGTGTCTGCAAAGTCAATAAGTGCAATTCACCTTTTTTCAACAGTGGCACTGTTTAAAACATAATGATGACGTGATTTTTCACTCATAATTAGCGCTTACATAAAACAAATAATATCATTGCAAAAATTGAACTGGCTTGAATGGGCTTACTGCAGAGCAATTACTGTACATAATGAAATATAAGTGTCACTGTCGTTTGATGGTGGATGTGGTGAATAGCGATCAAAATGTTTTTGGAGATGCTGAAAACGATAGTTTTGAGAATATATTGAGATCGCGAATATGAGGCAGATGCTGAATATTGGGGAAATGCGCTCTGACGATGGCAGTGATGGTAAAATCATCTGCTCAACTCGAACCCTTCTAAGTTTCAAAAGGTAAGGAAGTATGATTATTTTATGTTTTAAAACAAATGATAAAAAACTATTTGTACTTCTTGAAAATTGTTGCTTCAGTTAATGTTTTGCAAGATAGAACCTTGCAAGCGGAAAATGACTTTTTAGAATTAGAAGGTTCTATCTGCATTTGACCTGTTCCAAAAATCCCCATTTAAAAATGTGAGAGGATTGTACATTAGAGTCATTTAGGGTCTCTGTCATTTTCATGTAGGAAAGAGACTTGTTCCCCGTATCATTTTTGCTATATGGAATGCAAAAACTTTGAAGCTCAATATCTCAAAACCACTCAGAATGCAGATAGAACCTTATAATTCCAAGGCGACGAAGTGGCAAAGTGCATGAGAATGAGAAAACATAAACATTTTCAATTATGTTTAGGTATCATCAACTGTTTTAGCATTCAGACATTCTCTCTCCACTTTAACCTCACAGCCTACAACTCTTTGCCATGTCATTTGGACCTTATAACACAACAGTTTCTGAAATTTCGCTTGTCTCTTGCAGGCCTCACACGGTGATTTGCAAACTCAGAGAGGCTCTCGAAGAAGCCTGCTTAGACATCTCTAAGAAACATCGAGGAAGAATTGCCCCTTTAATTCACCAAATAACATATAAATGGGTTCAGCTGAGGGACGAAGGGTCATTTTGTAATGTCAAGTGCCATGTTAAAGTAAATGCAAGAAATTAGGCTGCCAACTTAGCTTTCAATGCTTGAACATGTTTGTGTATGAGTCTACAGTGCGTCTGGATGGAGCGTATGGTTTATCGCTTCACATTGTGGGACACGGCAGGTAGCAAGATCTGTAAACCATGGAGAATTATTTGTTTCATGGAGGCCTGGAAAGAACAAACAGTGCATTTTCCCTCAAATCATTAGTAATTATAAGATGACGCTGGGGAGTTGTGTTTTGTGGTAGGGGAGGGGAGCTAAATTGCTATTTTAGATGCCTTTGGAAAGCACAAGCCTCTGAAAGCACAACGTACAGTGTCCTACTATTCAGCAGAGGACTGAGAGTTATATGCATTGATTTTCTTTAGAAAGAAATAGATTTTTTAAATGATTATGTATACATATTTCTGAGACAGTTCACATTTCGTAATGTTTTTTTGCTTCAAATGTTGTAATGTTTTGATTGAAATGTTCTGTAATGCTGTGAATCATCTCACAGCTGGTTGCTTTGCTTCTTGACTCTTCATTGAAGAATTTGTAAAATGCCTAAGGAGAAAATGAATGGGGAAAATACTTGAACCGAGACTATTGATAAAGTGAGCGGTCACTGTTGTGCTCAATTATTCACTGGGACTGATGTAATGTTATCCTAAATTTAACAGATTGATGTTTGAGACTATCAGGGTTACGTGTTGAAAAATACACCCTGAAGGGTTTTTCATTTTGCGATAATGACCGGCTGACTGTACATCACCCCGGCTACCTACCATATAAATAAACCGAATGGACGTGAAATATTGATTGGAACTGGAATTATATCATTAAGTATGAAAAAAGAGAGTGCAGATTTATTCAGGGTGATTCAAGAGACATTAAACGAGCACAGCTATGCAGCAAATCAGCTGCATGAGACATTACAGAGTTTATAGAGTTTGCAAGTCATTGTACAAAAATATTTAAATGCAGAATGCCATGATTGGCTAATCGGAATAAAGAATTCCAGAGAGCGGCATAACAACAGCAATAATAATAATAATAATAATAGTAACAGTTCTCACTATTAACTAGTTGCTGCTTATTAGCATGCATATTACTAACATATTGACTGTTTATTAATAGTTATAAAGCACATATTAATGCCTTATTCTGCATGACTATATTTTAAAACCCCTAATCCTACACCAAATTAGGAGTTTATTCAAGCAAAAGTCATAGTTAATAGTGTGAATTGGTCCCCAAACTGAAGTTTGACCATTATTATTATTATTGATTTTGTAAATCATATGCTTTATTTTATTTTATATTTTTTGCATTCTAATTCTGTTTACGCTGATAAATTATTGTATTTATTATAGCAACAATTATTGCATAATAATAAATTATTGCATAATATTTGAGTAAAGTTTGGGAGTTTTTTTTTTTTTTTACCATTTTGCACATTATCATCAACTGAAATCTTTGGAAAATAAAATTATATGCAAATTCATATAAAGCAAAATGGACTAATATTAATGAATACACCTTAATGCAAAATTTTGTGGCAGTGCTGGTTACCCAGCATGCTATGCATTTGAGTTCAAATCAGACCAAGTTCAATCAAATTACTCACAAAGACTATAAAATGAACTGTTCATAGTTGATTGTAATATTGCATGTTATGGTTGTTGAGATTTATAGTCCAAAATGTATAGTCCAAAAAAGCATGATGTGTATATAAAAACGTTTTAAGTGAAATAAAATGGATCACTAGATGCATGTAAATGCAAACCTCATGAATGAAAAATAGTTATAAAAAGTTAAATTCAGGAACTTACTTATTAAAATACAAACACTGTAACTAAAACTGAAAAAATGTAGAAAAATTAATATCATGTGCAGTATACAAATTCACCAGTTCTTGGCTCATTTTGAGTTGGATGTCACCAAAATACTGAATCAGCGAGTTAACGAAACTGAATCAATCCATTATGCGTGTGAATCATTTGTTCCGATTCAAATCCAACAGTTCATTTAAAGGAATTGACTCAGATGAGCGATTCCTTGATGAATCGGTCCCCAACAGTCATACGTGCATCAGAAACCGAGGGTGTGTTGCCTGACAGCATAGCCTTTGTGAATTATAGGTGTATCCATTCACATACTTCAACTTTTTATATCCCTGTGCAGCTTCAGAAAGATCGATTTCTTTTTCATGAGGTAATGAAATGCACACAACTCTTGTCCCAGAAGGATGTGCTCATTGAAAGGACTAGCACAATGAAAACAATCTGAATCCAATCCTCGGTGTGGTTTGGCCACTTCCCTTTTTAAGTCTTGTTTAAATTGTGGATCATTCAACAGCTTACACCATGGAAAGACTGGCTTTGAAACATCACAACACAATACCAAAAGATTGCAAATGAATAATACCCATCTGACATCTGGTTAATGATCGATGTTTACTGGGATAGTGGTCCGCAGCGGGGCATGTGTTGTTGACGCCGTTACCACTAATAGTTAGTCCTTTGAAACAGCAAATTACATTCAAATGTTGCCTCTAGCAGTTTGGAAACTGTTCGTTTTTTTAACAATAATAATAGCGAAAATCCCGCTTTCAGAGTCTGCCTCGCATTTCACGACACGGTGAGTCTCTTTTCATCATCAGAAACGAGCTCCGTTTATTTACTTTGCTCTGTTAGTTTGGAAGTAGCGAGATTTAGGAAGTCATTCAGTGTGACCAGAGCCTGAGGTCTGAAGTTTGAGGAGTTTCTCAGAAGTCGACCCTCATCAGAGCTCTCGACTCTCTCTCTGTGAAATCTAGACGTTTAAAGACCTGGGGTTCAGAGCACAACAAATAAAGGGGTTACACATAAAAAGCGAACTATCTTGGCCATATCATGTAGCTTACATGCTTCACTGGATGCTTAAAACGATCTTGAGGAGGCCGAGCGCCGTAACGCCATCTGCCTCGTCCTGTTGCACATGTTAATGGTGAAGTGAGCTGCCTCAATGAATACAGTGGTAAACATCTTTATTATATGCTAAAAGTGACCTCATCCATTTATCAGCCAACAGTACAGTCATTCAGAGGCTTCGATCTTCAAGTTTTCCTTTTAAGTAGCTTTTTAGCGATCCCAATTTGTTGGTTGCAATTAATGAATTTTGTAGAAGAATGGGAGTGATTTGTCTTAATTGGATACTTGAACATATTTTAACCCTTGTAAATAAGAAGCGTGTGTTAATTGTGCACTTGTAGTGTACTTCAAATCTTAATAGTATATTTCTGCAAAATGTACTTGCAGAAAATATAACAATGCTGAACTAAAGAGACACTTGAGTGAAAAGTAAAGAACTAGACTTATTTTGATGTGTTGACTATCATACTAAAGCACATGTAAAGTATTGATTATCATTTTAAGATTATGATTTTGAATTTATTTCATAGTACAAGTTACTTTGACAAATAAAATTAGTATAGACCTATATATATATATATATATATATAACCCTAAAACGCAGTGCAGTGCAAAATTCAAAATACAGGTAAAACACCTGTAAAAATCAATAATGAAAATTTCTTCATATTAATACAGTACATTGTGCCCTATTTTTACTGTTTTTTTTTTTTTTTTTGCCTTTTTAAGCCTTTTTATATATAATGCATTATAAAATAAGTTTTAATGCATTAGTTATGCCTTGTAATGGTCCTTATAATGCATTGCATGACCTCATGAATAATTCCACCCACAGTCAGACTTTATGAATAATTATAATACATTATACACTTTTTAAACCCTTCATAATGCATCTTTTTTCAAAGATTATAGAAGTAATTATGAAAACGCATATACAGATGTACTTAAGTCTTATTTAAGTGGTTAAAAGAGCAATGATTCAGTTAATTGATTTAATGTTTAAACTATAATTGTTTCATTTAATTGCAGTTAACATGCAATTAAGTGTCAGAAAACGTTAAAGCATATTTTAAGTAGTTGCACTACTTAAGTGTGTTAAACACCCTGAACTAATTTCATATATGTATATACAATTTTGCATTTTAATTGCCAACAATAGATTTATTATTGTAAATATTAAACAATAATACATATTTAATTGTATTAGTTGGTTTTATTTAACTACTTTCTTTCACAAGGGAAAGAAGCTTTCAAGAAGCTGTATGATAAACCTATGAAAACAAATGTTTCTTCTATATGGTCTCCAAAGTAGCATCAGTTATAGATTGGATAACCTTGAGTTTCTTTGGCCAGGATTTGCTTTCTCAATGTGGCCTTTATTAAAGGATCTCTTTTCACAAGAGGCACATTGTTCTGCCTGGGAATGGTGCAGTATTGTAAACACCAATCTTCTAGAGATGGGCTTCCAAGCAGGCATCTGATGTGAGCGTTTATGTCAAATGACTCTTCAGTCAGAGGAGTTGCCAAAGACACTATGTCGCAAATATAAAACATGTTTTATGGCCCTTGAATAACACATTTAATCAGTTATATGTTATTGTTAGAGCCAAAGCAGATTCCCAATCAAGTCTCAGAATTTTTGGATTTTATACCTGGCCATTGATGATTCTCCAACAGTGTTGGTTTATTCATGATTTTTAGATCCAGAGTGATATGATATTTAGTCATAGAATCAGACAGCATGTATCTCCATGGCCTATTTATGAATATAAAATGATATTATAAACCTCCGTGTTAGCACCTGGTTTGATCAGGTAAAGACATGCCGCTCATGAGTGATCCATCGTTTTATGGTCTGGCATGATTGTTTTGTTTTCTTGCCATGACGACATTAATGATTAATGGTCCGAATCCAGATGTATCCAGTCACATCGCTGTATGACAGTTTGGGGTTTCCCTGTCATGATGACTCATGAGCATTATTTCCAACAGCCATGTTATTCATGTAAGTCATGTTACTGTGTATCTCTCTAATAACCCTGATGCTCTCTTATTTTTTATGCGTGTTTAGATATTGACCCATGTGTTTGGAATTGGGTTCTGTTTAAACACAAGGTGTCGCTGTCTCAGAGTCTTTATGCTTTGCTGGGAGCCCAGAATATAAACATTTTCCCAGCTCAGGAGACTTGATGGACCCTATAGCACATCTTATACTTTATACTTAAAAAAAAAAAAACTTTATATATGTTATGTTTCCGAGCACTTAATTGCATGATAATTGCAATTAAATGAAATGGTAATACAGTTTAAATGTATATTAAATGCAATTAGCTGAACATTCGAGTGCTTGTTTGACCTGGTTAAGTAGGACTTACACCTTTATATGTAATTTCACTTCTATTGTCTTTGAAATATGGTTAAAGTGTACTGCTACTACTGACAATCATTTATTCTTGTAACTAAAATATACTTAAATGTCATTTCCATCTAAACTTGTGTGTCATGTATATAAATACATTAGTAATTACAGATTTGCAATAATGAAGTTGCAATTTGGTACGTTAAAATATATATTTAATTTTAAATTTAATATTGAATAACACACTACAATTTGGAACTAGATAAAAAAGTTCGTCAAGACAAACTTTAGGTTGGCTTGAGAAAGCCTAGCCTGAAAGTTTAAAGCAGTTGTAAAAGCTTGAAGTTTGACCTTTTAATTTCACCCTTTTTAAAAGTGTACTAATGTACATTAAGAAACATAGTCATAAAAGCGAATGCTTTTAAAGTACATTTTATTTCATTAAAATGATATTATCTTCAAGTAAAGTTTATATATATATATATATATATATATCCTTTTTAGATTTCAAGTACAGTGCAAGTGCACATTCAGTACTTTTTCCACATGCTTCTTTTTCACAATGGTAAATATGTTTTCAGGGGAAATAAAATGAGATACAAATGAGACAATTGTTGACATATAGTATGAATATAACCCCATAAACTTAATGTGGCTGACATCATTCATTCATTTAGTCTCAGAAGGATCTGATGCAAAATATTTGCATGGTAACACTTACATATTCACTAGTTTTTTTTTTTTTTTTTCCCCCTCCATGAACTCTTAATTTGCTGCTTATTGATAGTAAGTTAGTTGGGTAGTTAGGGTTAAGGGAAGTAGAATATGGTCATGTGTTAATATGTGCTTTGTAAGTAGAAATAAACAGCTAATATTTGCTTGTAATATGCGTGTGTTCTTTAATCTAAAGTGTTACCGTTTGTGCTTATTTTGAAATTTCCGACTTCTCTTCTGAAGATCTCTTTAGAAATTCTAAAGAAGGCATTTGAGATTCCTAAAGTAAACTCTATTGTATCTCACTGCTGACAGGGGAAACAATTGAGAAATTAAAGAGATGTCGTTTGTGGCTTTTCGAGAATGCGCAAGTGCGTATGTTTAAATCCTTAAAGGTTATTATGAGCTTATTGGGGCGTTCATAACATCTGATATGCCTTTATAGCAATATTTATACAGTGAGTAGATGAATCATGAAAAAAGGGCTGAAGCAAGACCTTTCACTCAGCGCAACAAACCAGCGTATTGTAGTGTCCCGGATGATTTCAGACTAAATGTTTGTTTACATTTGTGCGCATGACTCCATCTGTTTTGTCTGTGGTGGAAATTTTTATGAGCTCTGTCACTGTGCTCTTTCCATATTGTGACATTTTAATATTCGGATGGACTATTCCTAACATCAGTGTCAAAAGGTTGATTACAAAACAAAAGGCGCCGCGTCACGGAGGAATGAAGATGGATATTTATTTCTCCTTAAGTGGGCATAACTCGCATTCAGACAGTCGTGCGGTGGATTTTACTGAGTCACAGCGATTACGCGCACCGGGTCTGACAGAAGAACACTCCCAAAACAGATCATCTGACTGCGCCCCACCCCACAAACCTACAAATACCCGTCTGTGTTGCTAAATATAGCCGTGATCAATGTCAGCCTCACTTTATGTCTGACTTATGAACTCAGCTCAGACATGTGGATGATTATCTCATCCTCTCCTCGCATATTCGCAGCCCCAGGGCCCGTGTTTATACGGCAGGCAGGATGTATAAGCGGCACGTATGGCTTTTTAATCATCGTTTTGCACTCAATCTCGAAATATTTCCAGTTCAGTGTCCACTACCTTTTCATTGTCATGCTCGACTGATAAATTAGTTTCGATCCATCTAGAACGACTCTGTCCACATTAATCACGGTACAAATGTAAATTGAGCTGGGACACCAGAGAAGGTAAATATTCATATAGTTGCCATCGCTTCAGTAATAACAACAAGCTGGAACCTGCAAGAACATCTGCCAAGTGAAGCCTTAATAAATGGCATTGAAGAAACGGTTTGTAAGCTTAACAGGTGAGAATGTTTCATGTGTTGCCAATTGAACAGATTTAGTATCAGTGATTGTTAGAACGCCGCATTGATTCCATCAACTCGTGACACGGATGCCTGTACGTGAGTCAAATCTGGATTATGTGATGAAGTACATGTCTTTCATCCCTTTTTTATTTAGACTAAAGCAAAGCTTGATTTGAATCTTTGATTCCGCTTGTCAAATGGATACGGTTGCTACCATAATGTCATTTCTTTACAAACCAGTCTTTGTATACTTTACAAAAACAATAGTAATGTTTAATCTTATGATGAAGGAAGTATTTTTAATGCACATGTTGTTTTCTACACTAAAGGCCTTCATTGAAGCCGCCAAGGTAAGATCACATGACTAAAACTAACCAGTTTATATGACTAACCCCTATGGAGCGCTGCAGGGATGAGGTGTTTTTGTAGGCCAAAACCTGAAGTTTCACAATGTCCCATAGTTAAGGAGTTGTTGGTTAAATGCATGGAACAAGGTCTGTTTACCACAAGCTGAAGATACGTTCACGTTTTATTCACATAAAATACATCTGTAAAACCCCTTGTGATTTTTTTCAAAGCTCTTACTTGTCTTGATAAAGGCCGTTGTTAAGTGGCTAAATGGGACTATAGAGGTTGTGTTAACATTAAATGTTGTCACATCGTACAGGTAAATTCATCTACTCATGTTTTGTAGTGAATTAATCACTGTGGTACACCTGGTCAAAATTTTTGGTTTGACTGAGGATTTATTTCCATTAAAATATGCAAGTATGTGTGTGTGGTTCTATAAGACAAATAGAAAACAATAATGTCAGTATTTAAAGGGATTGTTCACCCAAAAATTTAAATTCTAGCATTAACTACCCTCATGTGGTTCCAAACCCGTAAGACCTTTGTTCGTCATCAGAACACAAATTAAGATATTTTTGATGAAATCCGAGAGCTCTCTGAACCTGCATAGACAGCAAGAGAAGTGCCACGGTCAAGGCAACGAAGACGACGATGAAAAATATTCATTAGCGAACCTTTTTTCTGTGACTAAGACGAGACGTTGACGAGCTAAAACTAATATCTGATGATGAAAACCTTGATGAAGAAAAAAACCAGACTGTATCCAGATCAGATGGTCACTGCAGCCACCCGGATCCAGTCCGTATCCAGATCAGATTGTGGATCAGCACCTAGAGATGACCTCTACAGCCCTGAATGTCAGCGGAGACCAGGACAACTAGGTGAGCCCCAGAGACTGATCCCCAGTGAAGACCCTGTCTCGTAGACGGCCATCGGGACAAGACCACAGGAACCAGATGAGTCCTCTGCACAATCTGACTCTGCTGCAGCCTAGATTTAAACTGCTGATTTTGTCTGGCCAGAGGAGAATGACACTATTTCAACACACTATTTCCCCGTCTAAATACTGTAAAGCTGATATAAAGCCACCCAGCTTTATATCAAGCTGATGTAAAGCTGCTTTGACACAATTTGCATTGTTAAAAGTGCTATACAAATAATAGTAATAGATGCGAAATTTATGCCGCGTCTTCGTTAGCAAGACGAGATGGGACTAGAATGTTATTTTAGGACTACCGGACATTCAAAATACATCTTATAGGCAAAGTTAACTGTCTTGTCTTTCAAAATGTGCGTCTCTGTCATTGGTTTGCAATCAAATGAGAGGCGTTTGCATATCTAGTCTCAGTATGGCAGCCGCAGTGGATGGATAGGCTACTAAAACACGAACTAGTGATCTGAAACAATGGCCTCAGCACCTGAAGGGTTAGGGATAGGGTGACCAGATGTCCCGTTTTTCCCGGGAGTCACAGTTCGTTGTTGATTAACTTAAAGTTAGTGAAGGCGCGATAGGCGGAATCACGCTGATAGCACGCTCCACTTCTTCAGTTCTCACCCAGCACACGATCAGTTCTCAGTGCTCAAATACACCCACAGCAGTCCAAATGTTTATCGTGTAGAGTATCTCACGTAAATACAGTCGGTTATGACTTAAGTGAACGTAAACAGGTGGGTGAAAACTGAATTCAGTATTACATACCTTCTGTCTTAAATAGACAGCATTCCTAATTAAATACCTATCTGTGTCATCAATGTTAACCAACAAAAGATGTTAAATAAATGTATACTTAAGTAAACCTACTGCATCTGAAAAATGAGTTTAATTTGTATCTCTACCAAAAAATGAAAATTTATTCCAGTTTTTCCAAATTCAATCCTTGATTCAAATTTCTCATAACCTTAATTGATTTGGTCTAAAGAGAGAAGAATGAATGACTATTTTTGTTTGAAAACTACATATGAAATAGCTACCAAAATAAATGTTGGTAATTGTAGTTTGACTAAAAGTAATGACTAAAATGCAATGACTAAAGCTAGACTAAAACTATGAAAGACTCAAATGACTAAAATGTGACTAAGACTATTAAGCATTTTCGTCTCAAGATAAAGACTAAGACAAAAATGCCTTCCAAAATGAACACTTGTACGGACATCATTAAAATGGTCCATGCGACGTCAGTGGTTCAACCGTAGTTTTACAAAGCTACGAGAATACTTTTTGTGCACAAAGAAAACAAAAATAATGACTTTATTCAACGATTCTTCAAAAATTGTTGAATACGCTAAGAAATTATCCACAAGTTTCCAGATTTCCAGAAGGCTCTGGCGATCGTAGATGTGTTTCCGAATGTTTATCTGATGATTTTGCGATAAATTGAGACAGTTTGAAGACGAGGAGACGAGACTAACAGACATGAAAACACCGTCTTTTGGACCCAGAGTAGCCGCTGCGTCCGAACACGCCGGCGCCATTATGTGCCCTTATGTGTTCTTTGGTCAGACCGGGAATCGAACCAGCGGCCGTTGCACTAAAACACAGAATAACTTGTGGATAATTTCTTAGCGTATTCAACAATGTCGTCAAATGGTTTAAATACTGGTTAAATATACATAACGAAAGACAATTACACTTCGACTTAATCATGCAATTAGATACTATATACACACAGGTTGATAGGCCATATTAATTATATAACTCAAGGAAACATAATTAGTGATAACCCATAAATAACACGTTACATAAGATAAATATATAACAAACTTACTTTTAGATTAAATAACACCACTCTTTGAAATGAGGAAAACTCTTGTGCAGCATTCTATGTCTTTTGTGCTTGAAAATTGCATAAATTTAATGTGAAAATGTTATATAAGTTTGCTCACCTAATAACAATAGAAAAATGAGAGAGATTGTGTAGTTATGATATCAACAGTGGAATTTTTTTTCCTTGACGTGATGTTGCATTCATGGATGTATCAGGAACAACAAAACAGCATTGTGCGTCATGTATTACTGTCACCCTTTTTTCTTCTTCTATTTTCTTTTTTCCAGCACAAGCATTCATGTATTTTACAGTATGTAAACACCTTTGGACACAGCCGTTATTTCCCAGAAAGCGATTGCATAATTTTCAAGAGTTTTGGGCCAGTCCTAAGTGTGCCTGAAAGTCTGTTTTTGAACAAACATTGCTGCATCAGAACTAGATAGTGTGCATGGGTATGCATGTTTCTCTGCAAATGTTTGAGTACTTTAGAAAAGCCATCATCTGCTAAACAGTCTGAAGAGTCTTGAGGCACTAATGTTGAGCACTGTGCATTATGCAGTTGAATCAGAACTCTCCTCAGCACTCCAAATGCTTTGTATGAATCAAGCACAGAACCTTTTTTATTGCATTCCACTTACTCAGAGGCAATTTGTAAATGCTTTGTCCTGTGGCATTGGGAAATGGCTACATAACACAAGCCTTACCATTTGCCAGAGGCATATAAACGAGAGCATTTTTAACATTCCATGAATTTGAACATTTATACTTTGGAACAAGCATTCCCATAAGCATGTCCAAGCATGTGTGGGAAGATGTCCAAACAATTGGTGTAGGTACATGCGTTGTATATTTGTTTAAAATGTCAAGATTTTCATGATTGCTCAGTGGTTAATGCAAGTGTGTTTGCTCTTGGGGGCATTTACATAGAGATTTGTGTGTGTGTGTTTAGGTTTATGTAGATACATTTTGGGGACAGTTTAGAAGTTGGCTGAATTTGAAATATTCAATCTGGGGACATCCAAGAATGTGCACAATCAGGGGTAACAAAAATAAAATTAATTTAATTTAATTAAATGTAATCAATTAAATAAATAAATAAATAGATTTTACTTCTTTTTCAGGGATTGGGGTTATAGTACAGAAATTTGTACAATTAATTTTAATGGTAAATAATATAAATACATTATAATATTATATAAAATAATAATAATCAGTAATTAAAATGGTTTTTGCATTTAATTTAATGCTAACTAAAATTAATTTAATATTAATTTGTATTTAATATTAATAGATGTATAATAATTTATAATAAAAATATTGAAAACAATAAAATACCAAACTGAGTACTATAAACAAATAAAAGCATGTAAAATGCCTTCCTTTAGACTGAGTCGCTGTGATTGAGTTTTATTTGGTTTATAAGAGAGCATAGAGCCTGCATGACATTTTCCTGTTTTTGAATACTGAATGTTTACAAACATCATTTCACTAACCTCTTTAGTTTGCAAAGTGTCATCTGAATTTATAATTTTATTTATTTATTTATTCATTTTGTCTACCCTTCTGTGTCCAAGACCCTGTGAGTTCCTCTCTGCTGACTAATACTAATGTGAAGTTTCATCACAAAAATAATCACTATCCTAGTCTCTTCAGCCTGCTGTGGGGCAGATGTTCCATGAGAAAAACAAATTCAGCTCATTCCCTTTTAACTGCCAATGAAAGTTTTCACACATGTGTTAAAAACTTTTCTAAAACAATATCTGGATCCCAGTGTCTTTATACGGTAATTGCAAACACCAGCAAATGATCCAAACTGCATAGGAGTGTTTTATTTGAGCAAACTGTTGAATTTATTAGGGTGCATTAGCTGACCTTTACCACACTTTAACACCACTAGCTGTTCTGAAATATGCAGCCTGATAATCATTAGATA
Source organism: Tor tambroides (assembly GCA_021397915.2). Taxonomy (NCBI): domain Eukaryota; kingdom Metazoa; phylum Chordata; class Actinopteri; order Cypriniformes; family Cyprinidae; genus Tor; species Tor tambroides. The sequence goes on along the minus strand of JAFVLL020014298.1, from coordinate 25,095 downwards.
TTATATTACAGTAATGTTTAGATGAGGGTTCCACAACCAGTGTAAATAAATGAGTTTTTTTTTCCTCCACCAAAACACTGCATTCAAGGTCTAGGCCTACTTATTGTCAGTTCACGCATTCGCTGTGACTCAAATCCATGTTCTTGGTATTTTGAGTATCATACACTACTGTTTGAGCTACATGAATACTAGAAGTAGACTAAAATGAGATCTAAGGTCATTTTCAAAGCCAGGCACTTTGTGAACGTCGCACAGCAGCAAAATACAGTTGACAGTCCTGTATTTTGAGTCCTTAAATGTGAGAATATAGATTTCAGCTCTCAGTTTTGTTAACTTTAAGGAGATTCGATTCATGTGAACTTCTCTCAGACCCCTGAGATGAACCAAGTGTGAAAACATCCTAAAATGGACCTAAAATTCTGAGTCCAATTTCAAGGTCATTGGAAAAGTAATAGCAAAGATAGTTTGAGTTTGGTTCTTTTTAAATGGACTGAAGTGATCCAGAAAAGTACAGTGCACTTAAGGTTATCAGGCATTTGTCTCATTAGCACTGGTTTATATTCTCTGACACACATTACTCACAGCACTTTTCCCATCCTTGATCTCCATTCTCATTTTTTTTTTTCAGACTAATATCCCACTGTGAATCAAACATTTTGAGTCACATGTTTTACCTCCATTAAATGATGCTTTTCCAAGGAAAGCCCTCGGTTGAGCTGTGCTGTTTCTTTGTGGTCCTCTTAAAACAAACAAAGCAAGTGATTCAAATAACAATATACTTTCACCGGCAGAACCATAACTGCTCCTTAAAGCCACACTTGAACTTCCATACTGTGGTTTGGTTACCTGCACCCTATAATGTTTTCAACAGGGTTTCCTGGAAGGATATTCGCAGGGGCCAAACCCCTGGGTTTCCAAGATGACAGGTAAATAACACCATGGTAACGAAGGCTGACTTCCTTCTATAGAGATTATAGACTTCCTTCACTGCAACTGTTTGTTTAGTTATGTTAAAGTCATTTTTGCTGAGGTTAGAAACACAATGTTAGGTTGAAAGGCAGTTGAGAAAGTAAGTGATGATATTTTTGTTGAGACACACGCTGACCACATGCCATGTGTATTCATTTCGGGAGGTGTGGTGCCTGCTTGTTTCGGGATTTTTATAGGATTTAAAGAGTAAAACTATTCCATAACTTTATTCTAGGTCACAATCCAGAATAACGAGTGAGTCAGTGAATCATTCACTCAACCGATTTATTCAAAAACACTGATCCATTTAGGAACGAAACAAACAAAAAAAAATCTCTATTTGTGAGTCACTGAATCATTCTCTCAACCAATTCATTCAAAAGCACTGATCCATTAAGCAATGAAACAAAAGTCTTTATTTGTGAGTCATTGAATCATTTGCTCAACTGATTCATTCAAAAACACTGATCCATTTAGGAATGAAACAAAAGTCTTTTGATTGTGAGTGACTGAATCATTAACTCAACCAATTAATTCAAAAGCACTAATGCATTTAGTAACGAAAGAAAAGTGTTTATTTGTGAGTCACTGAATCGTTTGAAGTTTAAGTTATTGAAATGTAAAAAAAAACAACTAGTTACCTATGAATCACTTGTGCTTAATTTGCTTAGCTAAATTGTTTTACTAGAAGTAGCTTTAATTATACAATAAACACACATATATATCATTCATATTTCTGCTTTCTATTAATTTGTGCATTCAGTGCTTTAAATCTTTGTCTCCAGACCTTTTGCTCGACTCCCTCACTATCTCTGATCCAAAGCCACCACCAATATGAAACACCATCAATCATCTTCTCCCTCATGACTTATCTACATTTTTTTTTTTACCATGTCCTTGCAAATTTCATACATGCAGAGACCGCTCTGGCTCAGTTTCGCACAGTGTGAACTTACAGTCATGAGAGAACTCGGTGTGCCGGGTTTTGGAATTATCTTGAAGGATGGTGATGAGAATAGAGATAGAGGAAGTGGAGGGAAATCTGAGAGGACCAAGACAATTGGAGCAGGCCTTGACTGTTGTTCTCACAAAGGGACACAAGCTCATCTCCTTCATCAACTGCTCAGAGACACAGCCTCCTCCGCCACCCGTGCTTGCTAGCCCACACTTTTCATCACCTTCTCTGGCTCTCTTCTCTCTTGTACTTCCACCTATGGTCTCTCATTCATACTTTGTTTTTCTCCTCCTTTTTTCCTACTCTTTTTTCATTCTCTCTTCATGAGCCATAATTTTCAGGCCTTATAAATCAGTCTTACAACATTTGACGAGTCAGTCCTTCCTCATTCATACATGAAGCTATGTGAGAAAATTGTGATGGTTGACATAGTTGACATAACCGTAGCAATGTTTTGGTTGTGAAGACAAAACAAGGATGGCAACAATTTAACATCTTTAGCTCCAGTATTATAACATCTAAATCACAGGACTGTTAAGAGAAACTATGATAGAGGGTTTCAGAAAGGATCAAAATTTGTGAATGAGTCAAAACGTACCTTGTCTGTGAATTTTTAGCACTGCCAGTACAGAATGGCATCCTTTATTGAGTAAGTATGTACTGTACATGGCCTGTATGAACAATGGTGGTTCATGTAATAAAACTAAACTAGTTTGCAACTTGTAAAAACCTCTATGTTTTCATCATATGTGTAAGATGGAAGCTTCATTATAGAAATGTCATGTCATTCAAATCAATATATTAAAAAGAAAGAAAAGACGACAATAAAAGAAGAAAGTATAATATTAATGAAATAAAAAGCCACTTAGGTGTGCGTAATAAGAGTACACTTCCATAACTGTTTCTTAAAACTTTGAACAAGTGCACTTTGTAATAATGACAAATTCATTTTAATTAACTAAAAATAAACTTTTTTTACTTTTTAAATCTTTCTGTTTTAAGAATCATTTGCTGTGCTTTAAAGAATGCTCTTAATTTGATGTGTTTATTTTCAAAGTGCAAGTAAAGTACTTCATTATAACTTTAAATGTAAAAAGTATATATATAAAAAATATTAAATATTTGGTATAAAATATTATTTTCACACTGTTTTGTCAAAGTATGCTGAAGTGTATTTCTTTTTTTTTACAAGGGCACAGAACCAAAATAAGGCTTCAATAGTTAACGGTAAACACATACTGTATTTGAATTTGACTACTTTATTACTGATGCTGCAAGTGTGCTTTCTTTGCAGGGTTTCTAGTGATAATTTGTCAATTCCAAATAAACCTGTACATTCATTCATCCTGATGTTACAAGTGTTGCCAAAAGAAACTAATAATTTCTGAGTCTGAGGATGATTCAGGTGTCTCGTCCTTAGTGTACGGTTAACATTTCTTACCTGCTACGTTCATAAAGCACACTGATAGAAATGTATGGAAAATATATTTAAAAATAAGTATGGCAGTATAGTCTTCAATCTTAAATTTTAAATCCAACAATGTTGGATGGATATCAGTGGCGCCACTATTACCCCTAAGAGTCCATAATAACGGCAAAAAATTCTCATGCATGAGATACTCAAGTCAACGTGAAGGCTAAACTGACCATATTTACTTACTTAATACACTCTCTGCTCCCGTTGTGCATGATTCATCCGTGCACGTCATTCCAAAGCCAATACATGTTTGTCTTTATCAAAATGTAATCACATCCTCTGCCTTTGAAACTACTTTATATTTTGGCTGCTGTCACCTGTTTAATGTTAACAATACCCAAACAGCAGTTTATACACTTTTAGGCTGCTGATGTAAATAGTACAAGCTTTCTAAACTCTATGTTTTCAATTTCCACAAATGCATACTGGTTCACATGATGTATGCATTGCTTATTGACGGCTTATTTGGCTTATAGTTGAAGATTTCCTCCGTTCAGTGTATGGGGAGACATGACGGGTGGGGTTTTTTATGCCAGCGACTTGTGAGCACAGGTCACGCAAAGCTGTAATAGAAACGCGAATGTGTCGGTGTAAGAGGAAACTAGGTTTCTGCACTGGATATGATTACGTTACCAATAGCTGAACACACTTCTTCCATTGACATCTTAATATCATTCCCAGATCCGTGAAAAAACGCAAGAAAAATATTAATATCCTTTGAGCCCTCCACTTTGTCTTCACTTTCAAAAGCAGGTGTTTCTCCAGTTTTCCAGAGTTTTAATATTGGCTATTCCAAACAGCTTGCAGACTTTACTTTCTTTCTTTTTTTTTTTTTTTTTCTCCACAGGCACAAATGAAACGTGATGGAGAAAACAGTCGTGCAAAGGCTCTACCTCTTCCTTCTTTTAGGAACTAACGCTTCCATTTTTAACACACAGGATCAAGCTGTTCCTTTCGTCCCACCCGCAGGAGATTTCCTTTGACACCACACACGCACACAGACTCGCTCTCCCACCGTAATATGCTTCTCTTCGATTTCATCGGGATGTTCAGCTCACGGTTTTCCTTAATAGTCTTCTGGAGGTTAATCTCACCACCCACCTGTGGTCTCTGACAGGAACTCGCGCTGTGATTCTGCAGCCCGTCTTGAGGATCTTACACTTAATTACAATGTGGAAACTTCTTACTGACTTACTGTCAGGAGAGACAATTAAAGCAGCTGGAAGTGAATGAGGTTTGGACCAGCCGAGCTACAGGAACCTGGGGAGGTCAAACTGTGAATCCAATCCTGGAAGCAAATTAATGTTAGCCCGCACTATCAATCAGCCATTCATTAGAGTGTTGTATCAGTGACGAGGTTCCTGGAGCACAACAATGGGCGTTTTTATATAAGCATGATTATATCCGGAGGCACAACAGAGCTGATGCTTTTTGAAAGGTCTTTTTTGATTCGCCCTCCCACATCCAGTCTGGGAGCAGTCCTTAGCTACAGGTTGTTATGTTACATTAAATATAAGGGTGGTTCCACAACAAATGGATCACCCACACCACTGGTCAGAGAAGAAAACTTTGAAATGGAGTGAAGTTACATTTGTGTGGCAATCATTTTGTGAATCATTTTGACCAGATTTTTTGCTCTACATTTTCATTGTTCTATTATTATATATATCAATCAATCAATCAAAATAATTATTGATCGATCAATCGATCGATTACATGGTGTCACGAATCCTGGCCTTGCTCTTCTGTTAATTCGCCACCAGATGTCATTAACTCACCACACGGACTCTTACACCACATTGCACACTGGACTTCATTTCCCACAACCCATTGCACTGACAGCTGAGTGCACTCATCATGCACAGCTGACTCTCATTCACCAATCACACACACTATTTAAACCATGGACATTCTCAGTCTCAGGGCCGTGTATTGATCTGCGTATAGCACTCTCCTAGAGCTAGCTGCTTTACCGTGCCATCCCGTGTTAGCCTTGTCTTAGTCTTAGTCTTAGTCTCGCCTTGCCTTGCCTTGTGTTAATCTTGCCGTGTCTGACCCTGCCTTTGTTTCCTGGATTATCTCTCTGCCTAGCCCCTTTGGATACTGTACGCTTATCGTCGACCCACGCTTGCTCCACGGATTGCTGTGTCTTGCCCTCGCCATACCTGTTTGCTGTGTACCGACCCTGCCTGTGTGTATTGACCATGTTTTATAAAGCTTTGCGAATGGATCCGCACGTCTCATGTCTCGTCAGCCCTGTTACACATGGGGATGTTGTATTTTAATTTTCATACGTTAGTCGAAGAGATTAATTTACTAATGTGTTCATTAAATTAGTAATGATATCAATTTATGTATTTAACACACATTTCTGCATTCATAAGGTCATTTTATTTATTAATTTTATTTATTTTGTGTATTATATATTCTTTTTATGTATCATTCACACTTATTTATTCAGCTGTTTTCCCCTCTATTTTAGCGAGATTTGAGGCTTCATTTATGTATAACACAAATATATGGGATGTGTTACGTACTTAAGTAATACTTAAGATTAGGGGTTTGAAGTACCGTATGACCAATAACCATAGTGAAATTTGCTTTAGCAACAACCGCTAACAAGCCTGAAAAGCAGCTAGATGCTGAAAAACGTTTAAGAGATTTCCCAAGTCCAACAATGGACTTGTCCCAGCATTCTGTTTTATTTTTAACGTCCTGCGGTCTGTAGGATCTCAAAAATAAACCATCTGTGGCAGATCTGGCCAAGAAAGCACACATTCGGCCTGCTAGGTAATATATGACTCAAGGGTGCTTGAGGGTCAAGGCTCTGGTCAAATCTGTAACTGTGGCCAAATCTTAAATTCAAAGGGAAATTTACAGCCTGTCTCAAATCCTATCACTTTGCCATCTGGCTGCTGAGGATGATGGGAAAGGGAAAAGGACGATGTCTTAGTTTGGGGGGCAGCCATTGATCACCATGCTCACTCAAATAAAGCCGTTTTCTTCCACATCAAAGCTCCTAGATGTACAATTGTTCCTTCCGAGGCTGCCAAACGGCACCGCTTCAGAGAAATCTCTGAGGAGAAACAAGGAGGCGAAGAGTATTTCATTGAACAAAAGCTCTTCTTGATAAAAGTAGGCCTGGAGGACTGTTGATGATTTCATTCGCTGCTTACCTCATTCCTACTGTTTACTTTAACGAAAACACCACCAAAGTTTCCTCTCAGATCATTAGGCCTAAAACTCCAGTGAAAGAGTTTTGCATGTGGCGCTTAACATGTGGGTGGTCGGTTGTAATTTCGATCGCCATAGTTGTGCCCCCAAATAGATGGAATTATTAAATGGAGTTCATTTGATTCCAATCATTTTTACTTGACATTTCAATAATAATTAGAGAAAGCACACACTGAACCGGCAGCTGCATGTAGACTCCGGGGAGAAAATATGCCACAGTGGGCATTAAATGTCACGCTTCATCCGGATTGGACTGCGAAATTCCATTAAAACAGTCATTGGCACTAATGATGACAGGTGCCCTAAGTGACATATTTCATAGCATCGAACAGTCACAAGGCCTCATTTATGCCATTTGACGTCATTGCCGTTTCCAATTCCGTCTCGCACCCATCTTGAGACGAGTCCCATTTGGCCCGCTGAGCACGAGCTTCATTTCAAGCTCTCAATCCACACCGGTGAATAATGGAGTGAACAGTGCTCATCAACATGCTAATGATCAAGTGCTGAACCCCCCCTCCCCTTCTTCCACATGTATGAAATCCCATTACACCGATCAATCAGTGCCTGGCACCAGGGCTACTGCAATGACTAGGCTGCTGGAATAGGTGTTAGGGTCCATGCGACGGAAGCGCACATTGTGACTAGAGCTTCTTCGAAAGGTTGACTTTGTGCAGGATGAACCATCTGAGCTGTGTCATCTCATCACCAAGGGTTATTTCCACCGGATCTCACTCTTATGCTTTAATTCCAATTTTCTTTCCACTTTTCGTGATAATGGTCTTCTGCAAATGTATGCTAAGATACTGACTGTTAAGAAAGTGGACGAATGACTCAAAAACATAATGCATTCTGATGCTGCTGATGGTTGCTTATCTAAAAGAAAAACGGTTATTAGAAGCTGTGTTATATGCAATTGCAAGTATTTTAGTTTTGTTGTTGCTTGTATCCTTGCACCATTACAAAGGCATTGTGTCAATCAATAAAAATAAAAAAAAACTAAAACTAATTAATCGCACATTTTTTTTCTGAAATTAAAGGGTTAGTTCACCCCAAAATGAAAATTCTGTCATTAATTACTCACCCTTGTGTCGTTCCAAACCCGTAAGACCTTCGTTCATCTTTGGAACACAAATTAAGATGTTTTTGATGAAATCAGAGAGCTATCTGACCCTCCATAGACAGCAACACAACTGAATTGTTACCAGGTCCAGAAACATCTGTAAAAACATCTGTAAAACAGTCCATGTGATATCAGTGGCAGTTTTGCGACGCTACGAGAATACTTTTTTTCCGCAAAGAAAACAAAAATAACAATTTACTCAAACATTCTTCTCCCCGAGTTACGTCGTCTGCCATTTTAGAGAGTATCACAACGCATACGCACGCTTTCGCCTAAGTGTAAATAATGCTTATTGCGCACGCTTTTCCCGGAACGTAAACAACGCTGATTACGTCAAATACGTTCTCAGGTACTCTCTAAAATGGTGGAAGACGTAACTTGGGGGAAAAGCATGGTTGAGTAAATTGATATTTTTGTTTTCTTTGCACAAAAAAAAGTATTCTTGTAGCGTCGCAAAACTGAAGTTGAGCCACTGATGTCACATGGACAGTTTTACCGATGTATTTACTACGTTTCTGGACCTGGGAACATTTCAGTTGCGTTGCTGTCTATGGAGGGTCAGATAGCTCTCCGATTTCATCAAAAACATCTTAATTTGTGTTCTGAAGATGAACGAAGGTCTTACGGGTTTGGAACGACATGAGGGTGAGTAATTAATGACAGAATTTTCATTTTGGGGTGAACCCTTTAATCACGATTAATCATGATTTATCCCACCTAACATTAAAGTTTTTGAATATACTTTTATATTGCAATAATTTCACATTAAATCTACAAATTAATATAGTAACAACATAAAGACAGTATATTTTTAATATTTGTTTAATGGCATCTTTGTTTATGACTGAAGGCAAGTATCAGTGATACCAATACTATGTGTCTAGGAAATTGTTCTTTTTTTCCTAATATTTAACCACTGTCTATAGCCATTCAACATTACAGTATAATTGAGAACTATCAATTTTAACATTTATTAGACGTTAAAAAATAACAAAAAACCCCAAATCAGATAAATCCATTATAATAAATGTCATGTTTAGTTATCTGTGCCCTTCAGTAAGTAGGAAATATACAGAAATTGAATAAAGTTATCAAACACTAACTTCTAAATTAAATATAGATGAATCCTTAAAGCTACAAAAGTTATTGATTTCCTCTCTTTTCTTTTGTTCTTTGATTAACAGATGTCACAGCAGCTGGGTTATTGGGTTATTTGGCTGCTATAACTTTAGGAGCTGCCACTGCTGAACGAGATGCGGATCTGACACGCATTCTTGTATTTTCCTTCGCGCTTTAATATGACGTTAAAAGCCGGACAAAACAGCGCAAGCGCACTTTAATATGAATGATACGGGCTACAGCACACGCCGGTGCATTCGTTTGTGCAGTTGAAGAGCACGTGCTACGAGCACAGTTTAAAGGTTGACAGGACATAAAAATTAATTTTTACTGACATAGCCTGACGACATCTCATCTGACCGCAGTTCGCTGATGTTCTACTGAAGCTCCTTGTCACCGTTTCCGCGCTTGTTTGACTACCGCCTGGCTCTGAGGAAAAAATCACTTACCTTTTCTAAATAATGTTACATCCAATTTTACAACTTTTACAACAACTATAACCCTAAAAATGACCAGAACAACTTTGCAGCTCAAATAATATAATTTAGTAGAAAAATTAATTTGGAAGAATTTTTCCATTCATTTTTTCCCCATAAAGATTTAAAAAAAAAAAATGTGATAAAGCATTGTAAAGGTCCTTGCACACTGAGTCCGAAATTTTCGCATGCGTTTTTCTGTTTTTTTTTTTTTTTTTTTTTTCATATTCGTCATCCTTTCCTATCAAAATGCATGCTACGGATGCGAAAACGCAGAAAATCGAACCTGATCCGAATTTTTTTATGACGGATGAAAGTTTTGGAGGCAGTGTCTAAACGTGATTGACACTACGTGAGGTCGTTTTTATTTTTTAACGTGCGAAAATTTCGGTGTGCAATGGCCTTAAGCCATGAACCAAGCCAACCAGATACAAGGAGAATCATAACATTACAAACTTTGATTTGAAGCAAAAAAGTTTTGAAAATCAGACAAAATGACAAAGGTACAAAAAATAGATCATTACAAATGACAATCAAATGAAAAATAATGCAGAAATATATAATCATCCATTTTAAGTTGTTGATTGCATATATAGAAGCAAAATATTTTAAGTTTATATTTTAACTAGTGCTGTCAAACGATTAATCGCGATTAATCGCATCCAAAATAAAAGTTTTTGTTTACATAATATATGTGTGTGCACTGTGTATATTTATTATGCATATATAAATACACACAAATGCATGTATATATTTAAGAAAACTATGTTACGTTTATATATTAAATATATTTATATATGATATAATTTATATGAATATAAATATATACATGTAAATACATGCAAATATTTTCAAAATATATGTTGTATGTGTGTGTCTTTATATATACATAATTAATATACACAGCACACACATATATTATGTAAACAAAAACTTTTATTTTGGATGCGATTAATCACGATTAATCGTTTGACAGCACTAATTTTAACATTTGTTGTGATTTGGTGAAATTTTCTGCACAGTATCATGGGTAATGTAGTTTTTCCACCAGGAATTCCAACACGCTTATTTAAAACATAAATTTGTCACACTTTAGTTTGGGGACCAATTCTCACTATTAACTAAATATTAACTGAGTTCTGCTTCAATAAGATCCTAATTTTGTTGATTAATGCTTATCAATAGTTAGTAAGGTAGTTGTGTTAAGTTTAGGTATGATGTAGGATTAATGGATCTAAAATATAGTCATGCAGAATAAGGTATAATGTGCTTTTTAAGTATAAATGAGAACTAGTCTAAAGAAGCAAGTAGTCAATAGTGAGAATTGGTCCCTAAACTAAAGTGTTACCATAAGTTGAAATAGTGTGTGCTAATGCCTTTAACAAAAGCATATACCACTGATTAACAACCTTTGAGCTCACAGTAGGGCTGTCTTTAAAGGTTTTTAAGTTACCGTTAAAAATCTATTTCCCTATGGAGAAAATGAATGCTGTTTTTACTTCTGGAACCCATCTGTTGCAAATAGTTCTTAAAGTGATTCCAATAACATTGTTCCTCAGCGTCGTAAACATTATAGCTGTGTTGTGGACTTTCTGTTTTCTCAAAGAATTTGAATGATTATTAAAACTTCATAGTTATAATGAAAATTATGGCCTTTAGGCATGTCATGATGTCATGTCTGGACATTTCAGACTTTACTCTCCCCAAGCATCAGAATCAAAGAATGGATTCTTTTTGGGCTCCTAGCCCTACTTTTCATGGTTTACCTGGCAACCGGCTATCACCCACACAAGAAATATATTCGTATTTTGCTCTTTTTCGTCTGTTAGCTTTTGTGAAAGCTTGAGCTGTCCAGTTTCTTAGATGTTCCAGCTCCCGCTCTCCGATGGGCAGTGTCAGGCCCTCAGTCTTTCAGGATCCATAAAGGCTTCCCTAGCACAATAAATCTGCCTGGACTTGACGTCTCTGTTTATACAGTTACCCAGAGACTCCAGGGTCAAGTTCACACATGAGACAGAGGCCACCTTAACCCATCCACATCAGCCCCTCAACAACACATGCATCAATCAGAAGATGATGATCTGATTTAAATCAATCCTACATGTCTTCTCATGTCTACATGTCTTCCTTATCTGTCATGGTTTGCGCTATCAGTCTTTTCACACAGTAGTTAATTTATTTTTCCCAGCTTTGTGTTTTGAATTCAGCTCAGTCAAACCCAAACAAAGCTTGGCATTGCCACTCAGGGTTATGTTTATCATATTCCACCAGTGTCTCCGGCTGCCATTATGCAATAAACAACACCAGATCATTTACATGTCCATTTTACATGACACATGTTAATTCTTACCTGAAAATTGGCACTGCTATTGTTTTAGATGTTTAACGAGAACTATTTTTGGTGGAGTTTCAGAACAATTGGGCCCTTCTTAGATTTGATCTGTTGAATGTGCTTTCTGTCATTGTACTGATGAAAGAACAGAGGGTTAGGGTTTTGCTAATGGTTGAAGGGAGTACTCTAAACACACCACGATCAGATGGTCGCCATTTCCTTTCCTCATCTTTCTCACTTGTTACACTTTCTGTTCTCTCTACAATTGATGTTAGTGCATGGTAAATTCATTTCGAATTTGTACATTGCAAAATGTCATTTTTACTGTAATTTTTTATGTCCAAGTTGTGTATAGCTGTGTATTGCGTAAAAATGCAAAAAGATGTTTAGTCATAATTCTGGAAAAAAAAAAAAAAAAAAAATCAGTTGTGAGATTGAAAATCAACTTTTTGAGGAAAAAAGTCACAATTACAAGATTGTAGTCACAGTTTTGAGTTATAAAGTTGCAACTGTGAGATACAGTCACAATTATGAGAAATTAGGACATACAATCTAAATTATAAGAAAGAAAGCTGTATTTGTGAGATATAAAGCTGAAATGTTGAGAAATTAATTTGTAACTGTGAGATATAAAGTCAAAATTATGAGAAATAAAGTCACAGTTGTGATTTAAATAAAGGCTTATAAAGCTGTATTTGTGAGATATAAAGTTGAAATTTCAAAAACGAAACAATGTCAAAATTATAAGAAATAAATTCGCAGTTACCAGATGTAGTCACAGCTGAGAAAATACAAAGTCGCAGCTGTAATTTATAAACAAAATTATTTTTTTTAGAAATGAAGTAACATGTCAGATATAAAGTCAAAATGATGATAAATGAAGTCACAGTTAACAGAAGTAGTCACAAATGAGAAGATATAAAGTCACAAATATAAGAATTTAAGATAAAGGGTCACAATTATGAGAAATAAAGTTGTATTTGTGAGATATAAAGTTGATATTTTGAGAAATACACTTATAATATTAAACTATAAAGCCTATTTTTTTTTTAAATATAGTCACACTTACCGGATTTAGTCACAACTGAGAAGACATAAAGTCGTAGCTGTGACTTTTAGTCACAGTTATCAAAATTTAAGATGCAAAGTCATCATGAGAAATAAAGCTGTTTATGAGATTTAAAGTTACATTTTTGAGAAATAAAGTCACAGCTGAGAAATAAAGTCACAATTATGAAAAATAATGTCACACTACAAAATGTCACAACTAATGTGATTTATAGTCACAATTATTCGAATTTAAAATAAGTCACAATTATGAGAAATAAAGTTGTATAAGTGAGATATAAAAAGAAGAATTTTTTCTAGATTTAGTAACAAATGAGAATATGAAAACTCAGAGATGTGGCTTACATTCACAATTACGAGAAATAAAGTCACAGTTGTGAGATTATGAAGTCAAAATTAAGGGAAATAAAGTCAGTTAGCAGATGTAGTCACAATTGTGAGATATGAATTGTGATTTATAGTCACAATTACAGGAAATTAATGTGTGAAGTTATAATTATGAAAAATAAAGTCACAGCTGTAAAATATAAAGTTGTATTTGTGAGATGTAAAGTTAAATTTACGAGAAATAATTTTATAAGCTATAAAGTGTAAGCTATAAAGTGAGAGGTGATAGGTGAAGTGACAAAGATATTTTCTTCTTCTTCACTCTGGGGCAGAAACAGGTTTATTCTGGTTTCGTGCAGGTCTATGTGATGCACCAGTCTAGATAAGATGACCAGTGATCTTAATACGAAAGTGTTTGACTTCAACCAGAAGGTATTGACATCACAACACAACTTGGTTTCAGAAAAAATGAATTCTTTTGCGTTCCATTGAACTATAATCAAGATGAAAAATATACTTTCAAGACACTTTGCAGCCAAATAAAAATGAGAATTCTTCTCCCAGACATTCCTTTCTTTTCTGTTGGCTTCAGGCATCGCTACAGTTTATGGCAGGGATTATGATATGCACCCCAGACACTGAAGTGATGCACTAACCGCATCCTTTATGGTAATGAAAGGCTTCACTGAATTTTGTAACTTATTAGAATCTTAATCTTGTTTTGATTGGTTTCTCACTGTAAATGGAAATATAAAATCTGTTGACAGGTTTTGGCCTGCAGGATGACATTGTTGCAACACCTGAAAAATTAGTGCAGACATGCTCGACAACTCATCACAGATTACTAAAAATCAAGTTGTATTTTCCCAAGCCACTTTTAGTAATAACACATATCTAATTTTTCATATTTGAGCATGATAGAAAAAAAATAAAAAATACTCCAGACTAAATACCTGAAACAAAAAGTTCCATTCCAAGACACATAGCAGAAGCCACAGCCTCATTCCTCACAATAAATACTACTCACAGTGAAGTCAAACATCAGACATTAGTCACGGAAGGAAAATGATTTGACTTATTTATTGCTTTTTGACTGGTTAAGGGTTGATCCTTTTGTAAGAAAGTTAGCTGAAGTAAATAGCTATACATGATGTATGTAAACTGGAAGGAGCTTTCATTTTTTCCACATTGCAAGTGTGGATTCCCATACAACTCTTTACCTCAGATTGCTTAAACTGCCAAGAGTTCCCTTGTGAAAAACATTTAACCCAACTATTGGTTGAAAACAACCCAGCATGTGTTCTGTCCAATATTTACCCATCATATATATATGTATGTGTATATATATATATATATATATATATATAAGTGCTGTCATACGATTAATCGCATCCAAAATAAAAGTTTTTGTTAACATAATATATGAGTGTGTACTCTGTATATTTATTGTGTATATATAAATACAAACACATGCATGTATATATTTAAGAAAAACGTTATGTTTATGTATTAAATATATTTATATAACATATAATAATATAAATATATAAATGTATATACATGTAAATATTTTCATACATTTACATTTACATTTAGTCATTTACCAGACGCTTTTATCCAAAGCAACTGACAAATGAGGACAATGGAAGCAATCAAAATAAAAAAAGAACAATGATATGCAAGTGCTATAACAAGTCTCAATTAGCTTAACGCAGTATACGTAGCAAGGTTGTTTTTTTTTTTAGAAAAAGAATATAGCAAGCTTCACAAGGAGTTGTGAAGCATATTCCGAAAGAAAGGGCCTGATCTTCTTGATGTTAAATAAAGCAAATCTGCAGGACCGGGCAGATTTGGCAATGTGGTCTGAGAAAGTCAGCTGATCATCAATCATAACTCCAAGATTTTTGAGTTATGGTTGATGTGCCTAACTGGATGGTGAAATTGTGATGAAATGATGGGTTTGAGGGAACCGCAAGCAGTTCTTTCTTGGCAAGGTTGAGTTGAAGGTGATGGTCCTTCATCCAGCAAGAAATATCTGTTAGACAAGCTGAGATGTGAGCAGCTATCGTCGGATCATCAGGATGGAATGAGAGGTAGAGTTGAGTGTCATCAGTATAGCAGTGATATGAAAATCCATGTGTCTGAATGACAGAACCTAGTGATGCCATATAGACAGAGAAGAGAAGTGGTCCAAGAACTGAGCCCTGAGGCACCCCAGTGGTTAGATGTTGAGACTTGGACACCTCACCTCTCCAAGATACCTTGAAGGACCTATATATATATATATATATATATATATATATATACACTTTTACAAGAACTATATTTGTAGCAGATCACAACATTAATGAAATAAAAGGCCACTTAATTGTACTTAAACAACTTCAATTTTTACAAATTGCATTTTGGAATAATGTCAAATTAAGTACATTTTTAAGTATCATTTAAATCATTATGTTTTAATATCCTGTTGTTTTGCTTTAAAGAAGTGCACTTTGATCTGTTGAAACATATAAAGCACATGTAAAGTTCTTGATACGACATTGAATTTGAAGCTAATATATTTTAAATGTATTAAATTGCAGCTTCATCATTACAAAGGTGTAATTAAGAATATGTTCACAATTCACATGTTTGAAATGAAATAATATTAAAGTATATTTTAGTCGAGCAAAAATCCTTTTCAATACATTTGGTAGTACACCGTATAACATTAAGGAAAAAAGAAGTAGTTAAAAAATTACATATAGAGATGTACTTAAGTCATAAAAAAATAAGTGGGTCAAAAAAAAACAAAAAAACAAAACAAAAAAACCCCTAAATGCTCTAAAAGCTTAAAGGAACACTCCACTTTTTTTTTTTTTTTTTGAAAATAGGCTTATTTTCCAACTCCCCAAGAGTTAAATAGCTGAGTTTTACCATTTTCGAATCCATTCAGCCGATCTCCGGGTCTGGTGGTAGCACTTTTTGCGTAGCTTAGCATAGATCATTGAATCTGATTAGACCGTTAGCATCTCGCTCAAAAATGACCAAAGAGTTTCGATATTTTTCCTATTTAAAACTTTACTCTTCTGTAGTTACATCGTGTACTAAGACTGACGGAAAATGAAAAGTTGTGATTTTCTAGGCCGATATGGCTAGGAACTATACTCTCATATATTCTCATAAATGTCATGAAAAGTGGAGTCCCCCCTCGAAATCGGGTCTGCTTAGGACCCCGAGTAATCCCATTGCCTAAATAAATACATAAAGATATTAATGTAAAAATGTATGACTTACTATATAGTGCATAATAGATCAAAATAGTGCATAATGAAACAAATTAAAAGTAATTTCTTACACTTGATTATCTGCTAATTAATAAATAAAAGTAATAATATCCTATTAAGTGAAAAATAAAATAAAATCGTTAATTAGCTTTATTTATAAAATAAAACATTTGACATTTAACACGTAATGTATAACATAATTAAAAAAATAATTGTGAACACATGTAGGATAAGTGCAAATTCCTGTATAAAATAAGCTATGCAGCTAATCAGGTATCTGTATGCTATGCCAGTATATAAGCTAACGAATACAGACATTAATTATCATTATAATGTAGTTTAAACAGCATTTATCATTACATGATTTTGTAGGAACTGTATTCAGGCACTAAAGAGAGTACCTGTTAAAAGAAATTTGAGCCAACAGAGTGGTGGAACTATAATGTCACTTTTTAGGCAAAAACCAGGAAGCCAATTTTAATTAATATTAATCAAGGATTTATTGACTTTTAATTAGTGCTGTCAATCGATTAAAAAAAAAACTTATTAATCACACATTTTTCTGAAATTAATCGCGATTACTCGTGATTAATCCCATCTAACATTAAAGTTTTTAAATATACTTTTATATAGCAATAATTTCACATTCAATCTTCAATTTAATGTACAAACAACATAACAACAGTATATTTTTAAATATTTGTTTAATGGCATCTTTTGTATGACTGAAGGTCAGTATCAATGAACCCAATACTATTGATTTCTCTATAAAATTGCCCCCCCTCCACATTTAACCATTGACTATAGCCATTCAACATTACAATATAATTGAGAACATTATCAATTTGAACATTAGACTTAAAAAAAAAAAATTCTAATTTAAGTGAACTTAAAACAATCTTCACATAAACCCATTATAATAAGTGTCATATTACCTGTTCCCTTCAGCAGAAATACAGAAACTGAAATTGAAGTTATCAAACAATAAATTCTAAATTAAATATAGATGAATCCTTAAATCTATAAGTTATTTTTTCCTCTTTTTTTCTTTGTCCTTTGATTAATAGACATCACAGCAGCTAGTTATTAGGTTATTTTGGCTGTTATCTCTTTAAGAGCTGCCGCTGAACATGACGCGAATCTGACACACATCGTATTTTCTCTCAACCCTTTCTACCTTTTCTGACAGGTCTTAAAGTCTATCAATGAGCTGACAAGTTGATTCGAGTGTGTTAGATGAGGGAGACAGAGCTGGCCTGCTCCAGGACAGTTTTGAAAACCATTTCAGAGACGTCCTTAAATGTGACTCATATAAAATATATTACATGCATGCACAGTTTTAAGACAGCTTTAATCGCCTTTTTGGTAACTTCATGACTTCACTGACTACGTCTTTGCATGCACGTAGTTTATTTCGCGCTTTGATATGAAATGATAGAGGCTATGCGCGCCGGCACCTTTGTGCCTGCAGTTGAAGAGCGCACGCTCCAAGCACAGTACAGTTTCCGTGCTCGTTTGTCTCGCGCCTGCCGCTGAAGTGAAGTGGAGTGTGTGTCTGAAACGTCTCCCTTTTGATTTGATCGTAAAAATGTTATGCGACTGAATAAATGCACTTCTTGTCAAGAGAAAAAATGACAGAAACAGCAGTTGTGAGTGGGGTGGCCAACCCTAGCCCCGCCCTTCCTTAAATATTTTTAACGCGTTAAACTGAAAAAATTAATCGCATGCGTTAACGAGCTAATTTTGACACCACTACTTTTAATTAGTGCTGTCAATCACTAAAAAATTTAATTGTGTGAATCATGGACTGTGATTAATCACGATTAATCGCAAATTTAAAATACTAGGATTTACCTGTAAATCTGTTGAAATAAAGAAATGCATGACAAACTAGTTTAAGGAAACGGAACCTTTCACACCTCCGCTAGGTATGAGACATAATCCTTATTATTCTTTTTTTTTCAGCCATTATCAGCCTTTATACTGGCAAAAAAACGTTTACCAAGCCACATCGCTTCAATCCCAGTATACATTTACCCAACTATTATCAAAAGTATTTCTAAATAAATACAACAAATCATTTTCTTGCGACCTTACATGAAGTATTATGACAAAATGCTTTATGAAGAAGAATTGGACCTGTTCTGGTGCATTAGAGCTAAAATTAGCATCATGCAACATAAGACAATTTATGAGATTAACAATACACTTTTACTCAGAACTCACTTTAAACCACCATCAAGTGTTTGTAATAACTTCCTTTTGCGATCACATGTGTATACACTGTGGGCAGCCGCAGTACATTATAAAAGTAGCCTCAAAAAACCGCAACCCACGGCTCTATAATTTTTCTCGCAACTGTATTTTAAAAATAGCCCAGTTGTGTGGGAAAACCACGACCCTGGCAACACTGGTTTGCTGTACTATATGAGTATACATATCTCTCGTGCACTGTTGCTCTCTCTCTCTCTCTCTCTCTCGGACACACTCGCTCTCTCTCTCTCCGGGTTCGTTTCACTTTTGTCTAGCCCGGCGCCTCATAATTGCACAATCCCTGCGTCCCAATGTGCATACTATCCACCCTATCTGCCCTAAATAGTATTTAAAATTACTAATATCACATAGAATTTAGGATGGATAGTGTGCACATTGGGACGCAGGCAATGATAGATTACCTTCCGCGCTGTGATGACAAGAAGTTGGGGTCAAACCTTATCAAACGATTAATTTGCGTTAAAAATATATTAACGCGTTAAGATTTTTAGATTAATCGCATGCGTTAATGCGTTAACGTTGACAGCCCTACTTTTAATGCACCTTATTTCGAAATGTACAGAAATACGTGCTTTAAATGTCTTTTCGTTAAGGTTATTTCATTTATTCACTATACTATTTATTACTAATGTCTCATTTCAGTTTTAGTTTGGCTGTAGTTTTGTATTTATTCCAGTTTATATGAAAAGGTTCATGTAGCCTGGATTAAAATTCATACACAGAGTAAATACTTCTCACTGAACACGTTAAAAATAAGTTTGAAAAAGTTGTCGGGAGTGGGGCGGTGGTGACGTTGAAGGGGAGCAGTAGTTCCTTTATAGCCTAAGTTTAGCTTTTCAGTTCTGGCACTTTTATTTAATCTTCAAAATTCGTCAGAGTTATATTATTTTGTGAAGATTATCTTGATGGACAAAACGTGTAAGTTTCATGAACTATGATTGAACACAGAGCTTATTTTTTGCGATAATCCAAAAGCCTATTGAAAAATCCTATTGGCTTTTTGTCGAGGGAACCAGTTTCATGCTAACAGCCGATCCGCCTACAAAGTGACATCATAGTTCCCCCACTCTATGGGATTGCTTGGGGTCCGAAGCGGACCCGATTTCAAGAGGAGGGCCTCGATTTCTCATGACACCAGCGTGATAATCAAGGAACTTTGCTGTCGTACCATGGGTGCAGCAGGTGCAATGATATTACGCCGCGCCTGAAAGTAGTCCCCTGCTAGGTAACTAGTTATGATATAGCTGGGGACTATTTTCAGGCACTGTGTAATATCATTGCGCCTGCTGCACCCATGGTACGGCAGCAAAGTTCCTTGATCGGCCTAGCAAATCACAACTTTACATTTTCTGTCAGTCTTAGTACACAAATCAACTACAGAAGTGTCAAGTTTTAAATAGGAAAAATATCGAAACTCTTTGGTCATTTTTTGAGCGAGATGCTAACGGTCTATTCAGATTCAATGATCTATGCTAAGCTACGCTAAAAGTGCTACCGCCAGACCCAGAGATTGGCTGAATGGATTCGAAAACGGTAAAACTCAACTGTTTAACTCTTGGGGAGTTGGAAAATGAGCCTATTTTCAAAAAAAGTAGTGTTTATTTAATGCATTAAATATACATTTTCATTACCCTTAAGTATATTCTTTTAAAGTATATTATTTCTGTAATAAATATGCTTATTCTGAGTTATGTCATGCTCTTGTGCCTTCTGTCTGTTCCAATATCCTGCATTATATTTCTATAATAAAAATGCTTCTATTTAGTTGTCCTTGGATTGCAATACCAGAGTTACATGCAAAAATTCAGAAATTCAGATTTAAAAGATTGTAATCAGACATCTCTCAACCATAAAATGTATTTGGAGGGGTTGCGGTCCGGATATCGGTGTTACATAACTGGGATTTCTATAATTTTCTAACTGTTCAGAAAGAATCATTAATGAATTCTTCTCAGATAAACACACACATACATAAAATGTGACTAATGTATAAATGCCTTTCTCGGCCTTGAAAAACGACACATCACATTAGGGGAGGAATCCAGTGCTTTGTGCCACTAAAAGCTATCTGCTTTCCCAGCGATTTGAAATCATTTGCTTAGGAAAAACGTTTAGACATCCTCAAACGAGACATGGATTAGCAGATCTTTTCCCAGTGTTTTGACAATAATTTCACAGCTATACTGACCTCTTTCTGATTTCCCATGATGCTTGTGTGTGGAGAAGTAACACTGGGCCAGGGTCAGGTGCTGACGTGCCTCTGTTGTTGAGTCTTTTTCTCAAACCGGGGCCAGTGCCAGCTACCTGATAGCAGTGCGCTGAGGCTGTGTGGCCGTGGATGTGAGAAAATGACCCAGCTGGCCTGTGTTTGTAAGACAGAAATGGATGGAAGGAAAAATGAAAGAGCATGCTGTATCACAGAGAGTGTTTAAAAATGATTTATCATTCTAAATTATAACGTTTTTCAAGGAATCTAGCTTTTAGCATTCAACTATTTCATTATGAGCTGATAAAGGCCGCATGCTGAAGGCAAGCTACAAAAACAACTATATTTTTATAAATTGTTGAGAAAAATATGAGTGGTGTTAGTGGAACACAAAAGAAAGATTTATCGTTTTTATACAGTGTATATACATATATATGTACACAGTGTGTGTGTGTGTTTATAATAGTTTATATTAGTTTTCATTTCTATATTTTCTGTAATGTTACTTTTATTTTATTTTTATTTTCCTATATTTTACTGTCAGTTTTAGCAATTTTGTTATATGATAGATAGATAGATAGATAGATAGACTATCTATCTATCTATCTATCTATCTATCTATCTATCTAAGCAAACAGCATTAGTTCATATAAGCACTTCAGTGCTTCTGAAGGTTAAAGGCCTCACTTAAGATGATGAGGTAATGGTACTTAAAATATACAGATTTGCTAATAAGGATTCATGTGTCTTGTAGAGAATATCTTCAACTTTAGCATGTGACATTTTGCTGCATTGCACACATGTTGAGGATCATTTTCTAAATGAACAAAAAATGGGATATGAGATAAAAAACAGTCTGCAGTCGTGCAGCCACGTGTCTTGGCTGAACTGACTTTATATGCAAAGCGACCGTGCCTCATTATATCTACAGTGGAGCTGAGGGAAAGGTTCTTATCAGATACACACTCTAAAAATATGCAGTGACATTTTACTTTATTTGATGTGTAGTTCTCTATCTCTTGATAGATCGGGGGGAAAAAAAATGTAGAAGTGTGGTAATAAAAGGTCATATTGTGAGCACAGGCTAACAACTAAGATAGATAGATAGATAGATAGATAGATAGGGTGGATAGATTCCACCAGATACGGTGTGATCTTATGCTTTCAAATCCTCTCCAAAAATGCCTATACCTTTAACTGATCGCTGTAACAATTTGATTAATTTAATTATCATATTATGTAATTAATTTGATTACACATACAGGATATGCAGTTCTCTAGCAAAGTCACTATAGTCATTGCTTATTTGCATGATTGAACTCTGCTGCTCCCAAATTGTAATATTTAGTACAATAGCACAGCACTTGGGTTCATTCATTGTTTTATCACACTGCATTCACAGGTTTCCAGTCCAGAGCGTGCAGGTGGTGCAGCGTGGAAGCGGAGCACAAAGTGTGAAAAGGAAAACCTGAAGTGGAGCTGGAAAGCCCAGAAGGATTACATTCTTCTGGAACTATTGTCAAAACCAGTTTTATTCCTGTTTTTGCCACATTGTGCTGAAATGCTAAGTGAAGGTCTGATATGTTATGCTTTCCAAGTAAAATGTTGAGATAAAGTTAGAGTTGCAGGCTGTATCACACAAAATCAATGTTTTCTGTGATAGCATCACTTCCGAGCAACGAATAGAAAGTGTCCTTTTTCTGAAGGCTGAGGCCAGTCTCCAAACTGATAAGGCCGTATTGTGTCAAGACAGAGCTGAACATACCCACATGAAAATATGCTATAATAATTTATAATAAATACTATTGTGTTTTTGAACCACGCTATAGTAAAGTGTATTATACTGTATATATTATAGCATTTACAACACTTAGTTAATGAATACTACAGCATACTGTAGTATTGACTATAGTGAACTGTAATAAATACTGTAGTATACTTTAGTTTTTACTACAGTAAACTGTAGTGTATTTTTTTGTAGTGTATATACCCTATAGTTGTAGAAAACTTATTGGGTAAAGTAATTTGTTTATATTACTATAGTTGTTATATTACCATAGCAACTATAGAATTACCACAACAAATTAATTCAAGTACTTTACTATACACTCTTAAAAATAAAGATGCTTCACGATGCCATAGAATAACCTTTTTGTCTAAATGGTTCCATAAAGAACCTTTAACATCTGAAGAACCTTTCTGTTTCACAAAAGCTTCTTTGTGGTGAAAGGTTCTTCAGATTATAAAAAGGTAAGAAAGAGATGGTTTGACTGAATGCTTCTTTGTGGAACCAAAAATGGTTCTTCTATGGCATCGCTTGAAGAATCTTTTGAAGCACCTTTATTTTTAAGAGTGTAATATGGTTCAAAAACACTATAGTATTTACTATAAATTACTGTAGTATTTTTTCATGTGGGTAGGCCGAAACATTGTTGATAATGATGTCAAAGAAGTGATGGCTCTTTTATATATTTCACTGGACAAAATCCATCAGTTATTAAGAACAAGTTACTGTGCTGATTTCATATGGTGTATTAGTATTATCAGTGTGAAATATTACAGTAAATCTGGCCAGTGTTACTCAGCTGACAACCTTTGTTTTTTTGGAAAAAGTTGGTTTGATGTTTTCACTTCATTTTTTTCCCATTTTGTTATGTTGCTTCCTTATGTTAAACTGCTTTACTTTTTCCCCACATCAATCTACATTCAATACAACATAATGACAAAGCAAAAAAAAAAAAAAAAGCAAAAAAAAAAAGAAAGAAAAAGAAAAAAGATACCTCTACAAATGTATTTAAAAGGAAAAAATGGAAATAATTACATTGCATAAGTATTCATACCCTTAACTCAGTACTGAGATGAAGCTGTGATTCCAGCCTGAAGTCTTTTTTGGATAGGATGCAACAAACTTTGCACGTCTGCAGTTGGGGATTTTCTGCCATTCTTCTCAAAAGATCCTCTCAAGCTCTGTCAGGTTAGATGGGGACCGTCGGTGGAGAGCCATTTTCACGTTTCTCCAGAAATTTTCGATTGGGTTCAAGCACAGGCTCCGGCTGGGCCACTCAAGGACATTCACAGAGTTGTCCATAAGCCACTCATGTATTGATAGTTTTCACGTGACGTCACACCCTTATAGGAACGCCCACCTGGAGGGCAAGACGAAGCTTTGCTCCACTGACCGCCAGTTATTTTTATGCAGATTGCATCAAGTAATAATGTAGTAAAACAGGCATTAAAAGGCGAAATTCAGTAAACACCTTATTGATGATATATATTTTGTACAGGCAAGAAGATGAAACGCAATGTGCAAAGTTTCACATTAAATGGCTTCCCATAGAAAACCATTAGAAGGAAAACACTGAACCGTTAAGCGGATTGCGTTCATATTCTGGCCTCATCTGCTTGCCTATGTATGCATCATTAATATGGTGGATACTAAATTTGATCTTTTAATATTACCGTTTTAAATATATTACGGCACTTTTTTACAACGTTTTGTCGCACAGTTTATGATTCAAATATTGCCGCAGGTGCTTAATATGGATTGCAAATGGCCAAAACTAGCATTTTGCTCAGAAATACCTTTGTTTTATTCTTTTGAGAGGTGATCTAAATATTTGTGGCTGGGAAACAAATTGACACGCTTGTGCAGCAGTTCTATGGATGGTTTGCCCTCCAAGTCTTCGAGCCGGTCACATGACTGAAAGCTACGAATTGCTTAGGGTCATTTCCCTTTTGAAAGGTGAACCTTCTTCCCTGTCTGAAGTTCTGAATGATCTTTACTGGGTTTTCATGAAGGCTATCTCTATGTTTTGCTGTGTTGAGCTTTCCTTGTACTCTGACAAGTCCCTCAGTCCCTGCCACAGCATGAGGCTGCTACCACCACACTTTACTGTTGGGATGGTACTGGGCAAGCAATGAGCAGTGCCTGCTTTCCTCCATACGTGCTGCTTGGAACTGAGGTTCATCAGACCTGGGAACCTTGTTTCTCACAAGAGTCCTTTAGGTTCCAAGTGGGTTTTCACGTGTCTTCACTGAGGAGAGGATTGAGACTAGAACCTCTTCCATAAACCCCAGATCAGCGGAGTGTTTCAGTGTTTGTCTTGCAAGTTTTATACGTTTAAATAAGTGTTCTGTAAGCTTCTCCCATCTCCATATATGATCATGGAGCTCAGCTAGAGTGACCTTAAGCTTCTTGGTACACTGATAAAAATGATTTTTTGGTTAAGTAAATACTACATAAAAACAACTGTAATTTCTACATTA
>JAFVLL020014297.1:0-35817 GCA_021397915.2 Tor tambroides | reverse complement strand
ATTCTGAATTTTTTTCTTTCACAGTTGTTTTTAATTCCCTCCTCTTCTTTTTTTTTTTTCTGGTGCACTTTTTTTTTTTTTTTTTTCTCTTCATACTAGACTTTAGACACCAGCAGCATTATGTGTCATAATCACACCAAAGTATGCTTTATATTGCTAATAGTTAATTGTATTATTTATTCTTCATGTGATGTCAAAATACTTCACAATAGTGTAATTTTGGTAAAGTTGCAAATTTAATTTTCAGGTTGATAACCTGAATGCAGGAGGCAATTACATTTTGGTACTGTGTGCATGTTTTATGCCATGAATGCATTGCGTTTGTTAGTATGAAATGTGTTCATCTGACACGTGCCCAAAAACATTGAAATAAAATTTATCAAATGGAGAAAAATCTCTTAGACCATGGGCAATGCATGTGTGTAATTGCAATTGAGCTTTGCATGTGAGTCGGTTTGCCTATTATGAATTATCTTTATGCTCTCTTTCATGTGGTTAATATAAAAAGTGAGGTGGTACTCATACTTCATGTTGTAGTATTTTTAAAGATCTTACACTGATGGAGGCAAGAAGCTGCTTTCTTACAGGACAAGGTTTCAGAAAATTTTATGGGCTCAATTGAACATTCCAACATTGTTTTTATTTGTGGAAACATTATTGCCTGTTAAACAGACAGCCAATCTTGCTGAAACAAATGCGTCAGAGGAAGACAAAATAAAAGCAATGATGTCTCAATCCAACCATGACTATGACCCAATCCAGTAAGTATGCAATTCAAGACATTGACAGTTGTTGTTGTTCAAATTGCTCTGTCAATTCTTACACAAATCTCTATTCATTAGTTATGCAAAGAAGCTTGTTGGTCCACCTCCCCCAAACTACACATGCTTTCGTTGTGGAAAAACTGGACATTATATCCGAAACTGCCCAACAAATGGGGTAATTGGGTTTTCATTACCACAGCTGCTTTAACATGACGATTATTTTGAACTTGCTGATGCTTGATATGAGTGTTTGCTTGTGTAAATGTTTTTACCATTAGTATACTCATTTAGTCAGAGAAGAAATTTAACCTTGATTATCAACTGTCTGTTAGCAGGATCGAAGTTTTGAAGCTCCTCAACGGATAAAGAAAAGCACAGGAATTCCTCGGAGTTTCATGGTGGAGGTTGATGATCCAAACAGAAAGGGAGTCATGTTGACCAACAGTGGAATATATGCTATTCCCACTATTGATGCGTGAGTATGCTTGGCCTTGCCATAAGTGATTGTGTTGCAGGATCATATTTTTCAGCTTTGCAGTTCTGCAAAACCACAATGGGTAGTGGCCTAAACATGTCATTTTTGCTGATCATATTGTGCTTTCTGTGTTTAGTGAGGCCTATGCCATTGGGAAGAAAGAGAAGCCACCATTCTTGCCCCAAAATCAATCTTCATCCTCAGAGGAAGAAGATCCAGTACCTGACGAGCTGCTCTGTTTGATCTGCAAGGATCTTATGACAGACGCTGTGGTCATCCCCTGCTGTGGAAATAGCTACTGTGATGAGTGTAAGTGTCTGAATAAACGAATATTAAAAAGGTGAAGTGTTTTTGACCTTTTGAAAGCTTACATAGACTTTTGGCCACAGGTATTCGAACGTGTTTGCTGGAGTCTGACGAACATGTTTGCCCAACCTGCAAACAATCAGATGTATCTCCTGATGCTTTGATTGCGAACAAATTCTTGCGCCAAGTAAGAAATCCCTATCCTAATTTTATGTTGTTGTCGTTAAACAATTGTGTCTTCACATTTAAGTTAATAGTGGAACATTAAGACTACATATTCTTTCCAACCCCAGGCAGTGAATAATTTTAGGAATGAAACTGGATATACCAAGAGGATTACCAAGAGGAAAGCTGCAGCTGCTCATCAAGCAGCTGCACAAGGAGCCCAAACACAGGCTCCTGCCCAGCGGCCACCTATGAGACTGGCAACCTCACGCCAGCAGGATCCTCTGATGGCCAACGTTCCGAGCTCAGCAGCTGATAGCACCCCTCCCCAAAGCACACCTGCTGCCCCTTTATCTCCTGTTAGCACTCATCAATCCTCCAGCACCCCACCTTCTTCTAGCAGCTCCACTGTAAACAGCAGCAGTGCACCTGCAGCATCAAACTATAGTCCTGTGGTGAACTCTCCTCAGCACTCTACTAAGCAGGATGAACCTCCTTCATCGAAGTAAGTAATTTTTTAGCATTTCTATAACTTAAGAGGATCAACTGGTTGTGTAAATCATGAGGTACTAGATTCAAATTTGTCTTATGGAGTCAGTGTCCTCTCCCCACCTCCCCCAGGGAACCAGAGGTCCCACCATCTACTGTTGTGCCTTCGTCAGACACCTCTGTCCCAACAACTTCTATTCCAAAGGTATTACTGTTTTTATAGTATGCTTTGTTTTCTAATGTAAGAGGATTACATAGACAAATCAATATCACATGAGCAAGAGCAGTTAAGATAAAAATATCATCGTTTCCATGAGTACAATTTAGTTATTTTTTTTTTCCCCCTTCTGTTTGGTGCCTAGGGATACCATGTCCCAGTAATTGGGAAGCCGAATATGCCTCAGCACCACATGCATAGATCAGGTAAGAAAATATCAGCACAATTTCACGTGTTTTTTTTATTTTGTTTTTTTCCCTGTAGACTTGGCCATTCTTAATATAAGTTGTTTTTGTTTTGTTTTTTTAGGGCAGCCAAGGGCTAGTGGACCAAGGCAGACTGGAAGCCGTCCTGCATGGGATCCGTAAGTATCCAGAAGTGCATTCTTAAAAGATTACAGTTTTATCCAAAAGAGACAGATTCTTCACTCCTGTCTATTTATCTTATCAGGTCCTCAAGTAGAGGTAGAGCTTCTAATGAGCGACCACCAAGAACACAGCCTCCTCCAGTACAAAACCTTCCTCCTGTAGTCCCTCCAGTGTATGTGCCTCCTGCTCTTTTTCCTCCTCCACCACATCCTATGCCCCAGCCACCTGGTGGCGTTCCACAGCAGTACCCCATACAGTATCCTCCAGGACAGCAGCCTCCCCCTCCCTACAACATTCCACCACCTGTATTTCCACCTGTCCCACCAAATGTGACGGCTCCATGGGTGCCTCCTGGTGCGCAGCCACCTATAGCCAACCCTATCTCTGCTATGCCAGCAGCACCTTTTCTATCCAAGGAGGAGTTTTACCGTCAGCAGCGTAGACTGAAGGAAGAGTAAGTAGTACTAACATATATCTTTCTTAATTATATTTATTTGTTTGCTCATTCCTCATTATCATGAAGTGATTTTAATTGTAGCATCATAATTATAGTGTTTTTGAGAGTTACCATTGAATTAAACCTAAAAATTGTGTGGAGTATCATTGATCTTCCCCACTGCCACCTCATAATCATGTATGTAGTGATGAATTACCAAATTTTAACTGCAAAGTTTTATTTTCTTCCTGTCTTTGATAAATAGTTCCCAATGTCGATTCGTTACCAGGGAGAAGAAGTCCAAACTTGAGGAATTTACCAATGACTTTGCCAAAGAGCTTTTGGAGTACAGAAAGATCCAGAAGGAGAGAAGGCGATCCTACTCTAGGTTAGGAAAATTGACAGGTGTCCACCACCAAGATGTCATTTTTGATGGAAAACTTTTGGCATTAACTAAATGGTCTCAATTACCTTTCTTCTGCAGATCAAAATCTCCTTACAGGGATTCCTCCTACAGTGGCTCATCATATTCGTATTCCAAATCCCGCTCTCGGTCCAGATCACCACGCTCCTACTCTCGATCAGTTTCCCGATCTCGCTCGAGATCCCGTTCACGCTCTCGTTCCCGATCACGCTCCTACTCTCGCTCACCATACACCCGCAGGGGTCGAGGTCGAAGCCGCAGCTATCGATCTAGGTCACGCACTCCAGCATACCATCGCTCCCGCAGTAGATCACCATCGTATAGGGGTCGGGAGATGAGTGGCATGGGAAGTGGAATCTATCGTTCCCGCTCTAGATCCCCACTATATAGGAATCACAGTCCCAGCAAGAAACTCCCACCCCCTTCTCAAATCGAGGGTGAGCGCAAATATGCAGGGAGGTACAGAGAGCTCCCTCCTTATGATCCTAAGGATTATTATGGCCGCAACATAGACCAAAGTGACCCCTATGAAAGAGAGCGATATCGAGAGTGGGAAAGAGAGTACAGGGAGTGGTACGATAAATACTTCAAGAACTACAACAACCCACCAAGTAGCCAAATGCGAGGCCGTGCTCCAGGCAGCAGAGACCCCTATACCCCTGAGCGTTTTGCTCCTCCCCGTCCAAGAGAGAACTCTCCCTACAGCAGGGGACGTCGGGAAGATTATCCGCCACCACCTCAGAGCCACAGTGTCCCACCAAGAAGCAGAGGTTCCATGACATACCAAGAGAAGTGTGCTGAGAAGTATGGCCACCTTCATGTCAACACCACTGGAGCAGGAAGAGGACTTAACAAAGAGTCTTTGAAACCTCTCAAGGACCGAGAACCCGGTGGCAGCACTGCTGCAGACCCCAAGTCTATGAAGCATAAAAAACATCGCAAAAAGAAGAGAGAAGATGGTGACCTCTTCAGTCACTCTGACTCTATGGATGAATCCAGAAAAGATGATCGTAAAGAGGATTCCATGCTGATGAATTCAAGTCGTGATGATGCCACACCTGTCAGGGATGAGCCCATGGATAGTGCTGCAGTGCCCTACAAGACTACCCCTGTAAAGGAGAAGAAAGAGAAGACTAAAAGCAAAACTGACAAAGTTAAACAAAAGTCTGACAACAGTGGACAGAAGAAGGAAGCATCAGGAAAGATGTCAAAACCTGCTAGAGAGAAAGAATCTGATGCACCGCGAGAGAAGGTGGCTCCCACTGAACCAGCCATTAAGAGAGTCAAAGATGAACCATCCCACAAATCTGAACCAAGCAAATCTCAGTCTTTAGAGTCCAAACTCATGCTCCCACGCAAGTTGATGCAGTCTAGGCCCATCAAACACTATCAGGAGGTGAAGCCCATCAAAGATGAGCTCAAAAGCAAGAAAGAATTGGTGAAAGACCTTGTAAAGCCAGATAAAATTCCTGTCAGAGATGAGAAGGTCCCTAAAAAAGAGCCAGAGAAGCCTGTGAAACCTGAGGAGAAGATGCCTGCTAAGACAGTTGATACGAAACAGGATAAGAAGAAACGGAAAGATGACAAGCCACCTGCGAAAGACCTAGATGTCCCTCCAGTGAAAGTGGCAAAAATGGAAGTTGACGTGGCCAAAAGCTCCCCAAAACCTAAACCCAGACTGGAGAGCGAAAGGTCAGTTGAAAAGGAGAAAGCAGCTATTCCGTCTCTGATGGACATTAAGCCAGAGCCTGTAAGAAAGATTAAAATCAACAGAGAAATTGGCAAGAGAATATCTAGCATTGATCGACCACTTTCAGCTGAGGACTCTGATCATGCCACAGGAAAGGGCAGACTGGACAAGTCTAGAGGAAAATTGAGGAGGAAGGTTCATGCTCCCGATGGGTCAGGGTCCATGTTGGTTGATTACACCAGGTGAGATGATTTAAATATTAAAGTACTTGGCCATTATTATTTTCTTTTAATCTGTACTATCAACTTATTCATATTTGTTGTGTTTGGCAGCACCAGTTCTACAGGTGGAAGCCCCATCAAAAAGCATGAAGACAAGTTTGACTTAAAGAAGACTGTGGTGAAGACCCTGGAGGAATACACCAATGACAGCTCCACCCCTGCGGAGGATGAAATTGTCATGATCCAGGTGCCCCGTTCCAAGTGGGAAAAGGAGGACTACGAATCTGAGGACGATGAATCTAAGGTTGCCACCAGAACAGGCAGCATCAACACATCCAGCTCTGCCCCTTCAGGGGACAACACTGCAGCAAAATTAGCTGGCAAGGATTCTCCACATGCTGACAAAGCTCCGCCTGTCTCCAAAGAGGCAGACGTCAAACCAGCCAAGGACTCCACATCTGGTGATAAGGAGAAAGATACTGACAAGGAGAAAGACAGAGAGCGAGAACGAGACTCAGGGAAAGAAAAAGACTGCAGCAGCACTGCAGATCGTGAGGTAACTGATAAAAGGAAAACTAGTGTACCTAATCAGGAAAGAGAGCGTGCACAGGAGAAGAGCAGTGACCATGGCAGCGAACGAAGCTCTTCTTCCCAGTCCTCCAGAGATAGGCAAGCTGACAGGCCTGAACCTAACTCTAGAAAACCAGCAGGAAGGGAGACAACTACAGGCGTCCCCAGTAGAAAAACAGAGCATAGAGATGATGTAAGAGACCACTTAGGCACAAGATCAAAAGATGAGAGAAATCCAATCAGGAGGAGAGTATCACCCTCCCCATCCCCAAGGGTAAAGGACTTACACACAGACTCTGGAAGAAAAACTCTTGAAGCACCTCAGGAGTCACAGAGTCCAAGTAGGAATAAGAGAGCATCATCCCAGAACGCCCCAGAACCAAAACGAACAGGACCAGAGGACCACAAAGGAGACTGGCCATGCAGTAAGGAGAGCCAGGGTTCTAGGCATTCTGATGTACGTCCCACAAAGGAACGGGAACACAGGACTCCTCATAGAGCTATGACTCCAGAGCCTAGGACTGATGCAGAGAAAGGTGGCGCACATGGCGACCACATCAAAATCCCATCTGCACGCTCCACGAGACTGTCTTCAGATTTAGCACGGGAAACAGACGAGGCTGCATTTGTCCCTGACTACAGCGAAAGCGACAGCGAGACTTCAGACACTGAGAGCAAAATGGAGCAGAGAGGGCGAGAGAGGGACAGCAGTGGCAGCCAGAGTCCGAGCCCATCTGGCAGCCACGGACACAGCAGCAGCCTCAGCTCTCCTGGCAGTCAGGACAGCAAAAAGAAGAAAAAGGACAAAAAGGAGAAGAAGGAAAAGAAGAAACACAAGAAGCACAAAAAACACAAAAAGCATAAGAAACATACAAGTAATGAGTCTGAATCAGATATCAAAGGACAGAAACACAAACATAAGAAAAAGAAGTCTAAAAAAAGCAAGGACAAAGACAAAGATGACAAAGAAAAAGATGAGAGTGAAAGAGATGAACATAAGGCAAAAGTATCAGTTTAATTCATTTTAGGTTTAACCATTGGTTTAATTTACTCATCTTTAAGCAGCATAGAAAAACAAAAATATTGTTCTGCAGAGAAGTTTAAGTACTGTTCAGATTTCGTTGTTTGCGATTTCTCAATGGTTAACGACATGCTTTTTTTTGACCACGCTAACCTCTCCCACCAATGTAAGAGAGTAGCTACTTTAATGATTAAGGTTATTTTTATTTTGGGTTCTGAATTTCATGAATGTTTTGGTTCTCATTTAAAATTGTTGCAGATTCTCATTACATCATGGTTTTGCATTAAGGCCATCGTAGAGGAAGCACTTTAGAAATGTGAATGTGATTGCAGATTTGCAAAAAGTTGCAAAAGCCCTTTTGTACCTCATCTCTTATATGTTTAAGTTATAGAGAAACATATCATTATGACAGTATGATAATATTGTTACAGAGGTAACAGGAGAGTGGCTTCCAGCCATTGGGGTGCGCTGATTTACAAAGTGTTTTTGCACTGTGAATATTTCCTCTACTCTTTCATTTTATTCTAATTCACCTTCATAAGAGTAATTTAAATTATCTGCTGAAATGGACTTGCATATGTTTTGAGGGTAATAAATTTTTCAGGAAATATAAATGGTCTCCCATGTTGTTTATTTTCTTGCCTTAGTAATAAAGATTTCTTATGAACCATAGATGACTGTTATAGTTGTCTTTTTAAATAAAGTTCGGTAACACTTTATTTTAAGGTGTCCTTGTTAGACATGTTACATGTACTTACTATTATAATAACAATTATGCATAATTACATGCAAGTAACCCTAAGCCAAACCCTAATATAGTAAGAACATGTAGTTAATATTACTCAGCACTTAAATGTATAATTACACTGTAACAAGGACACCTTAAAATAAAGTGTAACCTAAAGTTTTTAATTGTACATGTAATTCACCAGCACCAACCATTACATTTTTGGATATCTCTAGGTTTAATATTGAATTATCTTATATTTTCTTGTAATTGGCTGAGATGCTCTTTTTCTCAATGGCACTACACACCTCTGATGCTCATATCTTATTAAAAAACGATTCAAGCAAATTTGATTATTCTTACAAATTTAAAATAAATGTTTGTTTTAGATGTTTGTGGCTGCACCTTTGAAACTCTTTTTACTGCCTAGGCCAATTTGCTTTTTATTGTAAGCGCCTTGCTTTTATTTATATATTTATATATATATATAAAAAAAAGAATCTGGCACGAGTTGGAAGAGTTTTTTGTGATTATCATTATTACGTGGTTATTTGACTGTTTTAACTACTATAAAATTTTTAAACACGGAAAACAGTTCAGAATTACACAGAAGAGTCATCTATTTCATGACTTCTGTGATGCTTCTTCAGATGGATTCCATTATGTGATTGTCCTTTCTGTATTAGAGGGAATTGCCATGTATCCCATATTTCGCAATGTTTAATATTTTCTCTTACATTTTTGATTATTATTTGATGTTTCTCCATTTAATAATACCACTTACAACTAACTGTTGGACAGCTACAGCCTACTGACAAAGCAAAGACCCCCTTTTGAATATTTTAAGTAGAAACAGTAAAACGGTTACAAATATAAAATGTAACAAAAAATTAACTCACTGTCAGCAGAAAATGTCATTACTAAATTGTAAAGATTAAATGAGACATTCCTCAACCTGATTTACGCAAACAAACAAAAAAACAACCTTTGAACTGAAAACATGGAGCATGGTTGCGTTTCCTCTGTCAGCCCTGTAGGAGTCCTGTAGTCTAGGGTTTCATTTACAATTACTGCAGGATTTAATAGAGGCCTAGGCCTGCTGCCATGTAAAATGTAGGAATATGTAGTTTGTGTAAGGCTTGTCTAGAAAAGTCCGTTCTCGCTTAGTAATTATTTTCAACCCAGATGATGAATAAATTTGATAAAATCAATACCTCGTCGTTCCTCGTCCATACAGGAGAGCAGCTCCCTTTCACTTCGTTTCTTTTATGCTGCAACCACAAGAGGGCGCACAAGGTTATTCACCCCAGAAAGAGGTGACCACCACACTGAAGCAAGCAGCATCTCGTTGAGAAGTTCAGAGCATTCAAATACTCAAGGTTTTCTAACATTCTCACCATAAAATGCACATTTTAATCATATTGGCACACTTCGTTAGGCAAATATAAAGGGCAAAAGGCACGTTCGGGTTAAGCCAAACTAATGAAACAAAGATGGTGCTTTACGTGCAGACAACAACAAACAAGCCATATTATTGACATTATTTTATTACTGATTTTTCTTTGATGCCTGAGTTGTCTTATCAGGTCAGTTGAAGATCATTTTGTAGTTGTTCTAAAATATAGTCTAAAGAACTGCAACAAAATGCAAAAGAGTAAAACATTTAAACTAAAACACAAAAACAGCTCGGTCATCCTTACTTTTCGGTGCCATTTCAGCTTGTTTAAATTTCTGAAGAAGGCATTGTTACACTATAAGAAGAATATATTGGTCCAGCTCTCAGAATTTTATTCTTTAATAATTTTCCACAAAATTCTTCACATGTGCAAGGGCCAAATGTCCACCCTGTTACTGGACATTGTCATCTCAATTAATAAGCGTTTTGAATGCAGAGTTATTGTAATATTTGCATTTTCTAAGAGCTAAAATGTTCCTCTCTTTACCCTGCAAATGTATTTTAACAAAGTGTTTATAATCTTGAAAAAAGTTGTTGTATTTTAAGGCACAGTGTGATTCCAACACGTCTTTTAGAATAAAAAAAATTCAATGGAATTGTGGCCCCATTTTAAATTATTTCATTTTACCATTTCATTCCCTACAAGTAACCACAAAGGTATGCATAACATTTGTAGAACTTATTTTATTAATATCCAAAAAGAAAAAGAAAAACACTGAGGTACATTGTGTTAAATGAAACAAAGTGTAAACGATCACAAAAATCCAGTTGGTATTGAGCTGAAAAGAGAGCATTCCTTTGCTGAGTTGGCACAGTGTTAATGGTTGGCACTAGCATATTGTATGTCCTGTGTGTGTCCTCACAAGAGGGTTTGCCCCCTCATGCTGTTGCTTCCAGTTTCCTTCCAGTCTCCCCCTGCCGCCATGTCTGGCACTGCTTTCGGTGTGCTGAGTGTGCTAGTCTGCTAAAACCTGCTGGAGTCCTTTCTGTTGGATGCCAGGTAAGGGCAAACTCTCCACACTTATGCTTACATGCATACATACTTTCAGAGGGAAAGAAGGCTGGGAATGGATATGGGCCCATTAATCGTTTTGAATACAAGAGTATTATAAATACAGTTAGTACAGATAATATGGTGTGAGGTGCAAGAATACAGGGCAACTTTGCCCATTTTTCCAAATAGTGCAGTTGATGTGTTTCTGTTTGTTCTTAAAGGTTGTCCAGGATCTGGCATTATGTGGTGAATGCATATTTCATTTTCCGTCTGTGCCAGAGGTTCAGTGGCTTGACACTTTATAAAGATAATTATTAAACAAAGATGCTGCTAAAAGAATAATATATATGTAAATCCAAGTATATATTAATGCAGTCGTCACATGGCTTAGGGTTATATTGCTAATAAATATTAAAGCTTTAGCTATATACAATGCCATCTAAAAGATCACACTGGAATTTTTATTTTCTTATTTATGTATTTTTTGGTTCTGATTTCAGACTCGTCTGTGTTTTCACCCCCTTTTAAGTCTTGTTTGGTACTGTGTCCAGGCTCCATGCCAAGTCTGCCTCATTAAAATGAAGCATATGCAGATCTGTCTTGTTTAAGATAATGGTGCCGCTTATTTGTTGTGTCTGGTCTTCAGCAATTGGTGACTGTGCGACTATGTTTCTAAAGGTGCATGTTTCTGTTTTCCATTACTCTCTTGTCAGGAAATCTCTGGTGAATATGTGTCTTTGCATATATTTTCAAGACAATCTCATCTTTGAAGATTGAACGCTTTGGGGTTGCTTGTGGTGAGGTGCTGCTTCGCTTACATTGCCTCATGCGTTTTCATTTGTCTTGCGATTGATTCATTCATCAGTTTTTGTGCCTTTGCCAATCGGATACCTGCATCTTATCCCTCCATTTACTGCATCAGCACTGTTACACGGGCCAAAGTCGATCTGTATTGTGCATGACGATGCCAGAACATCCTCTGGCAAACATGGAGGTTTGCAAGAGCTGGTGACTCACATGACTCACAATACAGCAGCTTCATTAATGAGTGTGTCTGGTCTGACCATAGAGCTCTGCAGGGCTCTCCACTCACCTGGCACAGACACACAGATTCAGTGCCAGCAGTGTTCTGGTAGCCTCCATATGTTTGGCCTGTCAGATACTTAGAATATTCCACATACTGGCAGTAACTCTGTCTTTATCACTTTTTCAATCTAGTCCTCACAAAAGAGCCAAAAAAACACCTTCCATGGGATTTATTTAAAATGGATATTTTCTGTTCCCGAATCCAGCAACCAATGGTTTCAACTACTTTTAATGTAATGCAGATAATTATTACCCAACAAAACAAGAAAACTGACTATGAATTGGGAAAACTGATTCAGCAGTACTTGGCACCGGAAAGCCTTACATGTATTGTTGCAGTTTTCTTTTTATTCAACATCAAAATTAAAATTTATATCTAAGAAAAAATGAATATTTTTTTGCCTTGTTTTTTAAGAATCTTTAGCTGATTGTACAATTCACCTCAGTAGTACATATTGCAAAAGCAATGGCATGACATGATTTTTCGAAAATACAAATATTTCATGTTGTTTCTCAGTGAGATCAGAATTGACTATTTTTGTCATTGTTTTCTCTCCCTGTCGTTCCAAATCAAGATGAGATTTCAAAGCTTCAGAGTAAGGGAAGGATTATCTTGTAATGAATTTTGGACTTGTGCTCATACAAATATATAGTTTGGTTTCAAAAGATCTAAAATCATATGGTCCTTTTTAGAAATTCAGTCACTATAAACAGTCATTTTATCTGAAACAGTTCTGTAAAGATGCATTTTTTATATTCCACAGGATAAATAACAGCATACAGGTTTGTCATTTTTGGGTGGACTATCACTTTAAAGAGCAATATATACCAACCCATAGTGTGGCAAATGTATAGAACGATGCAGAGAACGACCTCTTCTGCCTGATATGTGTAAACACAGGACACAGAGTTTGAAGGGTGCATCATAAAGATTTCTAAATCATTCATCACAAATTGAAATTTGATCTTCTTTACTGTAGAATAGCATGGAAATAGGCTGATTGCTTTGGCTGGCAATGTGGTACTAAACGAGTGCTGGATGGCAGTATTGTCTTCTGTGCATAGGTTCATATCAGGCCACAAAGCACTAATATGTGTGCGGTTGCTTTAGCATTATTCGAGCTGCTGCTGGCTGTTTCTCTGTCTGTATCTGTGGCTGCAGTGGTGAGAGGCGCTGATTTCATCTCTCGTATGCCAGCACTGCTGCCTGGCCCTGCCTTTGACCAAAGCTGTGCACAGAATTTCAATGAGCTTTGTGAAGGAGCGAGACGTTGTCTGCCTCACCGTGTGTGTCTGGTTGGTTTCATAGCTGGTTCTGATGTTGAGAGATTTGTGCTAGCTTAACATTCCACTAGTTTATTTTATTTTACAAGGCAAGCAGTGATGGGAACTGTGATTGAAGGGACAGGCATC
Organism: Tor tambroides; assembly: GCA_021397915.2. Classification (NCBI taxonomy): domain Eukaryota; kingdom Metazoa; phylum Chordata; class Actinopteri; order Cypriniformes; family Cyprinidae; genus Tor; species Tor tambroides. The sequence goes on along the minus strand of JAFVLL020014297.1, from coordinate 22,995 downwards.
CATTGGTGAATTTAACGAAACCTGACGAGAATATGTCCCTGTCTTATATCACCTTAAATGCAAAAGAAAGAAAAAGATGCTTTTATGTTTTAAGAAGTTTTAAATGTTTCAAGAATTAAGTTTTTTTTGTTGTACCCCCATTCTTACCCCCATTCTACAAGTTTTTTTGTTGTAGCCCCATTCATGTCACGTCACTTTCACTCATTTCCATGATGCATAAGAATCTCATTCTAAAATAAATAAATACATATACACATACATACAGTATCTCACAAAAGTGAGTACACCCCTCACATTTCAGCAAAAATTGTAGTATATCTTCTCAAGGGACAATACCACACAAATGAAGCTTGGATATATTTTAGAGTAGTCAATGTGCAGCTTGTATAGAAGTACAAAGTTACTGTCCTCTAAAAATAACTCAACATATAGCCATTATTGTCCAAATAACTGGCAACAAAAATGAGTACACCCTAAGTGAACATGTCAAAACTGTGTCCAAAGTGTCAATATTTTGTAGGGGCACCATTGTTATCTAGCACTGCCTTAATCCTCCTGGGCATGGAGTTCACCAGAGCTGCACAGGTTGTTGCTGGGATCCTCTTCTACTCCTCCATATTGACATCATGGAGCTGCTGGATGTTAGACACATGGTGCTTCTCCACCTTCCACTTGAGGATGCCCCACAGGTGCTCAATAGGGTTCAGGTTTGGAGACATACTTGGCCACTCCATCACCTTCACCTTCAGCTTCATCATCACATCTTGACGGTGGAAAACTGCCGTTTGGCCCAGTTTCTGAAGGGAGGGCATCATCTTCTGCTTCAGAATGTCACAGTACATGTTGGAATCCATGTTTCCCTCAGTGAACCACAGCTCCCCAGTACCAGCAGCACTCATGCAGCCCCAGACCATGATAATACCACCACCATGCTTGACTGTAGACAGTTTCTTGGTACTCCTCACCAGGGCGTCATCACACATGCTGGACACCATCTGAGCCAAACAAGTTTATCTGAGTCTCATCAGACCACAGAACATGGTTCTAGTAATTCATGCTCTTGGACAGGCTGTATTCAGCAAACTGTTCGCAGGCTTTTTCTGTGAGCCAGCTTCAGAAGAGGCTTCCTTCTGGGACAATGGCCATGCAAACCAACTTGTTGCAGTGTGCGCGGCGTATGGTCTGAGCACTGACAAACTGACCTTTGCAACCTCTAAACCAATGCTGGCTGCACTCATGCGTCTGTTGTTTGAAGTCAGCTTCTGCACCTGATGCACAACACGAGGACCTAACTTCTTTGACTGACCCTTGCGAGGCCTGTTCCGAGTGGAATCCGTCTTGGAAAACCTCTGTATGACCCTGGCCACTGTACTGTAACTCAGTTTCAGGGTGTTACCGAACTTTTTATAGCCTAGGCCATCTTTGTGGAGAGCAACAGTTCTAATTCTCAAATCCCCAGAAAGTTCTGTGCCATGAGGTGCCATGTTGAACATCCAGTGGTCATTATGAGAGAACTGTATTCAAAGCACCAAATTGCTCTAATATAAGATACACAAATTTGTGTGGTCCTGTCAAGCAGACAAAAACATGAACTTGAATAGGACATGTGGCTTTGCATGGTTAAACGACGTATAGCTGTTATCACTTAGGGTGTACTCACTTTTGTTGCCAGCTTTTTTGACAATAATGGCTGTATGTTGAGTTATTTTCAGAGGACAGTAAATCTTTACTGCTATACAAGCTGCACATTGACTACTCTAAAATATATCCAAGTTTCATTTCTATAGTATTGTCCCTTGAGAAGATATACTAAAATGATTTCCAAAATGTGAGGGGTGTACTCACTTTTGTGAGATACTGTATGTTGGTTCTATTGAAATTGTAATGTTTGTGGTAAGATTTTTCAAACGTTTTTGAAAGATTCTTATACTCACCAAGGCTTAATTTATTTGATCAAAAATACAGTAAAATAGTAATATTGTGAAATATTATTACAATTTTAAAAGTTCATGTACAGTAGTCAACATTTGAAGTGGATCAAAACCTTTCATCAAAGTTGTCCTAAAACAAAAACAATATCCATTGTCTTAGGAAAACTTGATGAACATTTTTGATCAACTTCAAATGTTGACTACTATATATTCTAATTCTAATATTCCCATGTTAATAATATTCTAAAATATAATTTATTCCTGTGATGGTAAAGCTGAATTTTCAGCAGTCATAACTCCAGTCTTCAGTGTCACATGAGCCTTCAGAAATCATTCTATGCTATCTTATTATGATCACTGATGAAAACATGCTTAATATTTTAATAATTATTTTTAAACTTTGTTGAATAGAAGATGAACAGCATTTATTTGAAAAAGAAATATTTTGAAATAAATGTCTTTAGTATAACTTTTGATCCATCTATTTAATTTATCCTGACTAAATAATATTCCTAACCTAACCTTTCAATTTAGGTAGTAATTTAATTCAAGCATTCCAGTTATGAAAACCACTTTGAGAATGACATTTGCAAAAAAGAAAAAATATTTGTTAACATTATATTACATTAAATAACAATGTTATTATTAATATTTTATTTGTCATAATTTATAATACGACATAATTGTTTACTATTTTAACAGGGAAACATGACTCTAATGGATGTTGGCTTACAGTCTCAGGCACATATTTTGACTGCAGATTGATGCCCATCAGGTCTGCTCTCTGATTGTCTTTAGGTGCACCAGGTTGGGTCATAATGATTGTTGGGGAAGATTAAAGTGTCAAAGCTGTTAGCTGGGTGCATAACAGTGTGGAAAAGTGTCTATGTGCATTTACACAATAGAGGTTTTGTCACCCAGCTAGTACAGGGACAAGCATGTCTGTTCGCAAGGTATCCAGTGCATGTGTGACGCAGTGTAGAGTGCGTTTTGCAACAGCTCAGGAGTGGTAAACGGCCCTGCTGATTTAGCTGTTAACAAAGGCAAGCATTCAAATGAATTAGGCTCTATTCCAAGAAAAGGATGGGTGTTGGGTGTTGGGGTGGGGGGTGGGGGGGTTGGCACAGCTGATAAATATTCATTAAAACTCAGAGGCATTTCTGCAGTCTTCTTACTCTCTCACACCAGGGTTCTTTCTCTGTCCACAGCTCCTTTCATTCGCCCTCTTTCATTTTGATTTGCATGCGTGATGCCACCTGCACCGAGAGGCTGAGAGAATCGAATAGGAACCAGAAAACGGTGCCCCCTGGTGTTCCCCTATTTTCTCTCCCTCTCACGGTCTCCCTGTATTCCCCAGGTACTCCTAGCCTGGGGAATCTAGGTTTGTCACATGACCCTTTCCTTCACGTGACTGCGTGGATTGCTGCTCGGCACCACATGTGATGTGTGAATCAAAAAGAGGAGAGAAAGGCAAGATTTGAAGTAATAAAGGAAGAAATCCTGCTATTTCCCTGTCTGTCCCCCATTACCTGTCATCAGGCAGGTTGTTTAAGTGTATGTGTCAGCATGTGCATGCGTGTGTTGCTGGAGCGGCGTCTGTGAACAGCCTGACTCTGATTGTGTGCTGCAGACACTTGGGTAAGTTGCCTGACACTCGCATCCATTCATTTGTGCTTCTCCACAGTGAAGTCATTGTCATGCGTGGTGTGTATGCAGAGCCCCCATGTAAATATTGTTATGCTGTCATTGAAATCGAAAGTGTGGTGCAGTAACAGCGGGTCTGCTGTGAGGCTCTGATGGCACGCTCGATCACAGACTCTTTTGAAATGGACAAAAAGCCCTTTTGTTTAACCTCGTAGGATTGTTTCTCTGCTGTTTGGGGTTATTACATGCTCCGGTCTTGTTCATTGCGACCTATATTATGAAGATAATTTGCTTAGTTATGTTACTCGTGCTGTATTTTACTGTATCGCATGTGTCGTTTGAATAGTCAGCTGAGGATCCACAGAAACAATAGGCTGAGGTCAAGAATGTGCCGTTGTTTGGAGGCTGTAATGCAGTAAGTGGAGAGTTTGAGAGTTATTAGACTTAGTGGTTATTATCTCTTATGGGAGGTGGGTGGAGAAGCATGTGCTCATTGGGTGATCATCCTCAGATTAAATTATACAGAGCTGTGTGAGTATGCTTGTGCTAAATGGCATGCATTCATTCTTGTGGATGCATTGTTGTGAATGGTATTTATGTTATTAGATTATATTATAATCTGAGTTAATTTTACATTTGACAGAGAACGTATATGTAAAACTTACATTATCATCAAAAAGTCTGGTGTTGGTAAGATTTTCAATATTTTGTTGTCTCTAATGCTCACCAAGGCTGCATTTATTTGATCAAAAAATATGGTAAAAAGGGTAAAATTGTGAAATATTATTACAATTTAAAATAACTATTTTGTATTTGAATATATTTTAAAATGTAATTTATTCCTGTGATGCAAAGCTGAATTTTCAGCACCATTATTCCAGTCTTCAGTGTCACATGATTCTTCAGAAATCATTCTAATATGCTGATTTGCTGCTCAAGAAACATTTCTTATCATGATCAATGTTGAAAACACTTGTGCTGCTTAATATTTTTGTGGAAACCGTGATACATTTTTTCAAAATCAAAAAAATCTTACTGACCTCAAACTTTTGAATGGTAGTGTGGTTTTAAAAAACCTTTTTTTTTTAAATAATGTAAATGTAAAGTAGTTTTTTAAAGGAAAATACAAAACCACAGTAGTTAAAGTGAACCACTTGCTGAGATGAATCCTGTCACAAACATGTCTCTAGGTTGTATTATTGTGTGAATAACAAGTATACACATACACAGATGTGAACTCCAAAATAAAACTGATGGCAATTTGCCAAAAAAATTCAAAAAATTAAAATTAAATTGAATTAAATGAATCAACTGAATCGACAAACAATCCATAATTGGACTGCCAAACACAAGCGACTGTTTCAAGTAAAGCATTAGGATGGCAAGTTTAATCCCCTGATGATCTAACCAGCAGCACTGAGAAGCCGAAGCGTCTTTAGCACTGTAGTTGTGTTTTGGCCTTCGTTTTCTGCTCTGATTGTTGTTGACAGTCAGTCAGACTGTTTAGTCTGTTTCAGTAAAAGCCCCAGCTGAGGAGCAGCCGCTTCCCTGTTGGGCATTACTGACTCAGGGAGGAAAAAATTTGCTCTTTTATGCGTCATCCCAAGTATTGAATGTCATGCAGAGCTGCCCAGGGTTTTGTGTTGCAAAGTTATGTAACTGAGTTTGAGCTGATATGCAGACTTCCTTTTTTCCCCCTGTTGATTAATAGCTTCAGTGTGGACAATCATGCAGAAGATTAGTTGCAAGGTATCAAACAATGCTGGTCATTGTATAGGAAATCTCTCTCTCTCTCTGTGAGGGGTGCTGAGGTCAAACTCCCTGTGGTATTTGAGGTCAGTGCTAAAGAAGTAAATCACAGACAGCACTGTGGATTTCTTAGAAATTTTGTAGCTTTGTTGGCTATTTGTCTGTTTTATCATAAAGAAAATATAATATTGAATTACTGAATCGCCATACAAAACCTTGCATTAACTTACACTGAAGTTCCTTATATAGAAATTAGGCAGAATTGGCAATTTTGACTTGCCAGTAAGCAACCACTGAGAACAAGCTAGCAGCTGCATAGCACCATGCTAAAAACCAGTGAAAACACTTTAGCAACTGAATAGCACTGTGCCATGAACTACTGAGAATGCATTAACAAATGCTTAACACTAGGCTAAAAACCACTGAGAATGCCTCACCAAACACATAGTAACAGACTAAAAAACACAGAGAACACCTTAGCAACTGCACAACATTATGTTAAAAACACTGAAAAAAACCCTTACGAAAATTAACCATGGTTTTATTGTAGTAAAAGCGTAGTAACCATGTTCTTTGATGTATTGATTACCATTTGTATAACCACAGTTTTACTACAACTCCCATGGTTAAACTATGGTTAGTGTAGTCAGGCCATGGTTAAATTGTACTATAGTAACCATGGTTTTTTGGTTTTATTTGTAGTAAAACCATGGTTAATTTTCGTAAGGGCCATAGCACCACACTAAAACTGGGAACATCTTAGCAACTGTGTTAAAAGTGTTAAAAACTAACAAGAACACCTTAGCAAGCACCATGCGAAAAATCACTGAGAACAGAATTGCAACCGCACAGCACCACAGTAAAACTGAGAACACCTCAGCAGCTGCAAAACACCTTGCTAAAAATGAGCAAGAATACCTTAGCAACTGCGTCGCAATGCTCTAACAACCGTAGATGTATATACATAGATTGTTCGTGCTGCTGTTTCTATGGGATTTTGCTAAACTAACACAATAGAGTGCATTAGTGCCCGCCCACTTTTCCAATTTTACATTCATCATGCTCCCTGCAACCCTCTGATGGAATTTGTGATGAATAAATAGTCATGGGTAATGTAGTTTTTTCACCACTAATTCCACTATTAAACGTGATTATTTTAACAGCAAGTCGAATTAATGTGAACAGATGGGTCTAACAACTTCCGAGCTCACAACAGGTCTCTCTTTAAAGGTTTATCAATCATTGTTAAAAATTTCCCTATGGACAAAATCAGTGAAGTTTTTATTTCTGGAACTTCAGTATTTCGCTTTGTACTACAAGACAAAGGCGTTAGCTAACACTGCATTAAAAATGTACTATAGTTTAAAACCTGTAATATTGAGTTAATACATAAAACAAACCAACACATTCTTACCTCTGGAAGGTTTTTAAATCTCTGAATTTTTTTCCAACCAGAGACTGCACAATGTTGTGGCATCATGGAAAACTGATTGATTTTTACTGTGAGTGTGGAAACGTTCACAGTTCCAAGATGACGAGCGCCTCAACATATCTGGAGCGGTTAAATATGGGAACTACATGCTAAAAACACTCTAGCATTGAACAAAAAGTATAAAAATAGGTGTTTTAACAACAATCCATTACATTTTGTAATGTTAATACATAGCATTTTATTCAAACCAGTGAGAGGAGCATTTTCCAACCCTTTCTTTTTCTTGGGGGGAAAATTTACCCTCAAGCTGGGAACATTCAGTCATCAGTGAAATATTTTAATGAAAATCATTCATCCAGAGCACAGTCCTGTTTTCTATCTAGTTTCTTTTGCAGTGATTGTTATGAATGTGCAGAATCCCCACTTGGACACACTGTGTATACAGTGCCGCCAAGATAGATTTACAGACCTCAATATTCAAGCTATTTTCAGCAATGCGATGATGGATAGTTTAAAAACGGCCCCTCTACAGTGCTGTCTTTACTAGTGAGGATACCGACAGTGCAGTACTGTTCACTTGGGCGCAAAGTCTGTTTTTAAAAGCTTGTTGTACGTAAACCACCTTTTCGAGACCAGAGTTCATCCGAACTCTGGGTACAGTAGGGTTTGGTACACCAGCGCTTCACACCACGCATCCTAAATGGCCGCTTCTCTTGGAGACCTGTGTTTTTGTTTGGTGCCATAAAGGCAGCACTGAGCTTTTGTTCCTTACAGAACATGAGCCGATTGCAGCTTGGCACGCTCCCAGCAGCCTCCGACTCTAAATACAGAGAGGCCTTTCATCCCTGCTCCGAATCCTCGAGAGGTTTGTGTTGTAATTTGAGAAGAAGAGAGAGCTCCTTCCATGACAACCATGACATCATCACAAACCAAACACTCTCTCAGCGCTGCACACATCCACTTGGTGATTAAAGGAAAGGAAATGAAGATTAAAGAAAATAACGCCAGGTCCTAAGTGCTATTTAATTTGGACTGCAGAGTTTCCAGCAGCCCTAAAACGTATTTGGTTTTAATTCAAAGCCACATTTATAAATGGATTAGCATCTATTAAACAATTATTGAACCAACTGCATTGCAATTATTATTTATTATAGCACAGACACACTTAAAATAGGCTTGTTAGGTTTCGAAAGCTAAAACATTAGATGCCACAAAGTTCAAAATTTTTGAGGTCAGTATAATTTTTAAAAATATATATCATGAATTAAATTGATACCAAAAAGATTTCTATTTCATTTCTATTTCAAAATGCTGTACTATTGAAATTCTACTCATAAGAGAATCCTATAAAAAATGTGTCATGATTTTCAACATTGATGATAATAAGAAATGTTTTTGAGCAGCAAATCAGCATATTAGAATGATTTCTGAAGGATCATGTGACACTGAAGACCGGAGTAATGATGCTGAAAATTCAGTTTTGCATCACAGGAATAAACTGCATAGTTCGAGGAAAGGAGTTCTTTTAAATGGTAATAATATTTCACAATATTACTGTTTTTACTTTCAAATAAATTCAGGTTTGAAGAGCATAAGAGCCTTGTTTAACAACATTAAATAATATTAACCCAAACCTTTATAAGGCACATTGTTAGAAAATTGAAACAAAAAGTATCTGAACACTGTCTGGTCATCAGATTAATCAAAATCAGTGGTACAATGTAAAAATACTGACCTACTGATTTATATGCATAACAAACATCAAAGTTGATTGTTAAGAAGTAACAATGTTATTTTGAATAGTTAAGTTCTGAGGTAACATCTTGAATTGTTTCATTGCATTGCCTTTGATGCCACTTGGTTTAATCTTTTATTTCTATGAATTTGAATTCAGACCTTTTTAACTGTCGTTTGAGTGTCTAAATACTCTTCGGTGAAACTGTTGGTTGTTTCGCACATCCAGTGTTTATATTAGACTCTGACAGATATTTCCCTCCATGTGTAATATAAATAGGTAACCTTTAGAAATGGTCTCTGTGATTATGTTGGCTCGTGTCTGAGTCATTAGTGAGAAGAAAACTGTTAGGTCATTGTTTAGATTTTAGAGAGGCCACTTTTAGTATTGAATAGAGGTTAGTATTAGAAAATATGAATTAAAGATGTGTGTAATTTTTTTTTCATGTCTAATTTCTTTATCCTGTCACCATCCATTAAGAAATAATGTAAAAACTGTGGCTCTATTATGATTTAGAACATTAATAGCAGAGCATCAACCAATGGTGTGAGTTTTGGGGCATGACTATCTGCAGATGGGAAGTGTTTAGAAAAATCTGTTTTTGGGCTTGACTTCACCTTTAACCGCACTTACGATTTGAATGTAAGTTATTTGGCTCATTGTTTAGATATTAAAAAAAATTGTTGTACAGTAGTTTTGCTTCAACAATGAGAGTTATTATCCATGAATGTGTATGTTTTTGTTCATGTGCATTTGTCGGTTCAGGAGTGCTTAGGCAAAGGTTCGGTCAAGGGTAAAGGCCACGTTGTGCTCAGACAACAGAGCAGACTGGCAAGTGTGATGGGGTCAAAGGTGAGCTCATTAGGCTCCGATTAGTTGCGCTTTAGCAGAGCAGAGTTACAGGGAAGACATACGAGCACATTTAAATGCATCAAATTTAACAATCACTCTTCTTTGCCTTGATGTCTATTAGCCATGACTGTTTACAAGACAACTACCATTTACTTTCAGGATTAAACAATTGGTAGCAGCCATACAAACTACAGTTTCTCTGTAGTTAATGTAAAATAATGATTTAATGATGTCTGATTATCTCAGATTGCAATTTTTTTTTTTTTATTATGCAAACATACTTTTTTCCCCCATGTACAGAGTTCTAAGCAATGAGTGAAACCAACCAGATCTGCAATGAATCACTAACATTACTAACTTTAAAGCAAAATAAAAAGCTTTAAAAATTCAGAAAGAGACAGAGGTACAAGATTGTAATTAAATTTTTTTGTAAGGCAATAACTATTCATCCAGTTATGGATTGCGTAAAGTTACGTGTCATTCAGAGCTCAGTGTGTGTCTAGAAATGTAAATATGTTATTGCTTAAAATCTGTTTCCTTGTAGAGAAAATGAATAAGAAGTGAAACCACCATTTTTTTGCTGCAGTAGCAAAAAAGTATTACAATGGTTTACTAAAAATGGTACCAGTTTTTTATACTGTAACATGTATTATCAAGGGGTTGGTGACACATGGGGTGTGCATTTGGACATCCTAAAACGAAGGTTTATGCATTCTTCCAAGGCTATTTATGTTCTTTCAAGAATGCAGATTTGCTATGGTAGAATTCTGTGAATGACCTTTTTTTGCATTGTAGTCCAAGTAAATGTTAAACTCATATTTCATAGGCAAACTTGTGGTTAAATGGTATCTCAATATTGTCAATTAGACCCTTTAAAGCACCTTCACTGGAAACATGCATGGAATCGAATGTAATCAGACTTGGCATTTGTTATGGGTCCTTCGATCTGTGTGCTTTTTAAGAGCACAGTCCTCATGGGTCTTAGGCATGATATGGGTGTTATATTTTACTCATTTATGGTTGAGGATGAGGTGAAGAAAGTGGAGAAGGGAGCGCATGCAGTGTGTGAGCGGACATACGCCTGGGGCTGAGAAGAGAGAAAATGAAACTGGCATACAGATGGATTTTTCCTCTGCCTACAGCTGTGCACAACTAATGTAACCCAGTTACCATAATGAAATGAAGTAGCTAGCACTTCATAAAACCCAGACCGAGACCTCAGCTGTAAACTGGCAAGAGAACAGGGGCTTATTTTAATCAATGGCGATAATGCAGAACAACACTAGCCACAGTTCTCGTTTACTTTGTGAGTGTGTGTGTGTGTGTGATAGGTGGGGAGGTTGGGGGGTGTGTCTAGACTGAATTATTCTCTAGAGAATGAAGGAAGACTTGAAATAGGACTGATATTTGACTTTGTGAATGTTAGCATCTCTCACCTATAATTGCATTAAAGATGCTAATGCTAATGCTGCTACTTCTGCTAGTGCAATGAAAGGTTCTGTTTACTATAAAATGACATTTAAGGAGACATAGCTCACTCTATATCCACTTTTCTGAAACTGTTGAGGTTTATTAACCTTAATGAGGTACAAACGAGTCGGTTTTCTATATGCTAATCTGCTAAACGCAGCAAGAGCACTTTATTGTTTTCTGGCTCTTCTAACCCATTTTCCTCAAAAGCATATTGACTGGCTTTAAACTCTGAGAGCTGTAATTTACATGTCAGACGTTTGCTAAGCAAAACTGTGTGCTATTTTTTGAAGAAGATGTTGAGCGGGAGAAATGCTGTGGTTGGTGCTAATTTAATTATCACAGGAGTGTGGACAGTTGAGACAGTGGATCACAGCCCTCAAGTGCTTTTTGATTAATAGTCACTTATGGGGTTTTGGGCGTCAAACACGGCTTAGCGTGTGAATTAGCATCTCAAAGGGAAGAGAGGCTGATGACATCTTATTGTGAGGGAAATTACTGAATTTCTGAAGACCTGTCCTTTTAAGTTTGACTCTTCACCGGGGTCCATTACAATAGAGAAGTGCGGCACTGAGTGTCTCCTGCATACTGCGTTTGCATTAGATTTCACTGAACTCAGCTGGATGAATTATATAAAAGGCTCCCAGAGAATGGAAAGGTGTTGGTATGTGAAGGTGTTTGCCACTGGCTTGCTGTTGGGTGAATGACCTGGGCTTGATTGCATCACAACAATCAAAATAATTTTGGCAGCTGTGGTTGCCAGAATAATTTTGTAAAAAATACTCAAAAACTGTAAACAGAATTACAGAGCAAGCTGTAATTTACAAACAAGAACATTTGAATATAAACAGGTAAATTCAGCAAGGCACACTGCTTCTAAATTGTGTTTTGTAGCTTTAACATACTGACAACCACCATAATAATGCAGTTGGTAAAAGAGAAAGCCACATGAATAATCAAAGTTCATCACAAGTAGCTTTTCCGAAAGCTGAAATATATGCTAATATACAAAAGGCGCACTATACAAAATAATATATGCTAATATACAAAGATGCTAATATACAAAAGGAGTCATTCTCACAAACACAAAACACCATGATGGCAACACACAACACTTAAATAATGCAATAAACATTCATTAAACAACAGAAGATGTAACATAACTGATAACATACTCATTTAAATACTCAAAATACTTTCAAATGTGTAGCGTCATGCAGGGAATTCTGGCAATATTGGTTTACAGCTTTTTACTGTAAATTAAATGTTTATTTGTTCTTCTAAAAAACCTTACCATTAACAGAATTTTACTGCATAATTGCATAAAATGTTTGGTTAGAAATCTTACAGTTTTTCCTTGTATATAGTACAGGAACTTAATGTTAACATATTAACAGTTTTTTCTGTAGTGTTTTTACAATATTTACAATTAAAATTACACTCATTTTTACAGTGTAGAAAGTCCAGCTTAAGCCAGTGTCATTTAGTACTATTATAGTATTTATTAATATTTTGTAGTATCTTTTGAGTTTTATTTATATATATATTTATTTATAAAACGCTTAGTTCCATTCCTCGATTCTGATTGGTCAGCAGCTGTTTTATTCACGATACAGCACGGCTATGACCTCTTCACCCAACCGTTCTGTGTATCACTGAGCAACACCCTTAGCAACATAAACAATCAATAGCATCAAAATGTATTTTGTTTCATGTATTATGTAGTAGCTTGCTATTTATTTAATGAAGTATGAGTGACCCCTGCTGGCGTTATGTTGCATCTTTCATCTTTAACTTTGAGACCAAATAAACGCTTCTCACGCGGAGATGTGTTGATGTGTGTGCGGCGCGCGTCTGTGTGAAAGACTACAGTTTCCGACGTGAGGACGGGATATTACTGAATTTATTAGTTTTCTGTTTCAGGTATGATTCTGTATGACCATCAGTTTACACTGTAATGACTCTTGCAAACTCGCGCTGTGCCGCGAATAGGTCTGTTTTAAAACTAAAAGACGGAAAACAGACGTTTTCTCATGCTGAGAGATAAGCAGATGTATGTGTGTGAGAAAATATCATATATGGTGTTAAAAAAATAAATGACCCAGCGGATGATAAGAGCTCCTATTCTATGTTTTTATTTAAGCTCCATTAGATGAGGCATGCTCGGAACATTCTCTTGCCGTTTTGTGTATATGTAAGCAATAAGGTACGAGAGGTACGAGAGGCCGTGCTGTATCGTGAATAAATCACGGCTGAAGGGGTTGCTAACGCCCTTAACAACGCCCTTCAGCCGTGATTTATTCACGATACAGCACGGCCTCTCGTACCTTATTGCTTACATATACACAATTTTTTTTTTCTTTTTAGAATTTTTAGTTATTTTAGTGTTTCAGCTTATTTTATTTCAGTTAGTTGCCAAGGCAACAAAGTCTTTCATCTAATGTTTGCAATTTATATTATGTCAGCTTTATATCAATTACAGGAAATTATTTTTAATAGTTTTAATTTTAGTTAACATAACAACACTGGGTTGAATTGGTTTTGTAACATAGATCTAATAGTGCTTAAAGGGATAGTTAACCCAAACATGAAAATGCTGTCATCATTTACTCACCCTTGCATTGTTCCAAACCTGTATGACTGACTTTCTTCTGATGAACACAAAAGAACATATTTTGAGAAATGTGTTATTTGGACACCAATGTATCTCTTTTGAATAGAGAATGCAGGTTTAGAATTAAATAACAGAGCATAAATGACAAAATTTTCATTTTTTGGGCGAACAATCCCTTTCAAATGGGCTTTGCGAGTTGCGACGGTTACTGTTAATTTACCACACCAATGCAGAATGAACCGCTTTTAACCTTTCTTTTGTTTGGACTCATGTAGCTGTAGCTGGGTGGTGTGGCTTTGCCATTGTCTTTCTGTTCAACCAGACCTCACATCATTCATAAGCAATTGAGGCCATATCATGGTCAGCTGCAGGGCATTGAGAGTGATTCAGCACACTGATGTGTCCAGGTTCGCTTTTTCTTTTAATCAGGAGAAACAAGTCCAACTGGAAATGTGTCATTATCAAAATATTGTCCAGTACCACAGCTGTAGCCTAATAAATCTAATAGCACTAGAGTTCAAATGACTGCCAAATGGCCGCTTAGTAGGTCCGGACTAGTAAAGTGAGCCCCTCACCCAATGCCTGACACCTGATGGAGATTATATGGGGGGGTAAAGGTTTATACTTGGATAGAATATAAGGTTAATACTTAATTTAGACTCAGATTTAAAGCTCTGCAGATTTCCACATAATTGAAAAGTTATGCCCTACCCCATATATTTATTTATTTATTTCTACATTTAATAAAGATGCCTGTAAGACCATTATATATTTATACAATGGATAAAAAAATGTAAATAATTTTAAAAATTATTTACATTTTAAATACATTACAGTGTATTTTTAGATGCACATTTTCATGTCTGGTACTTCTGCACTCCTTGTTCTTTTTTTAACTTAATAACTTTTCCCCATGGAGAAAAAGAATGTCCTTATCCTTCTTTCGAAATCATTCGTCTGACTTCTTTTTCCTGTTCAGTCTGATTAAATCTAACACTTCATGCCAGAGCTCGTATCAAGGGCTCCATCTAACAACACCTAATTAGCCCTAGCTGTGGCCTCTCCATTGTCCAGGCAGCACGTGCGCACCCCACAGTGAGGATGGATTAGGGGAATATGTGCCAAATTAAAATCCCACTAAGGAGTCAGCCCCGTTTGTTTTCCTTTTTTAATTCCAACCCGAGCCTTCTGAATACAATGCTTAAAGCTCTGGCCAGGACAGATCACAGCAATGAGGAGACAGAACCACTGGGGAGTTGTTTGGTAACCTGTTCTTGCTGTATACAGGTTCATATTACAGGTTAAATTCTGTAGTATAATTTTTCCAACTTATGTGTTTAACAGTTGGAAAGAATTAAGAAGGGATCGTTTTTGAATGTACACAATCGTGCGAATGTTTGCGGTTGGTAAGTTTTTAAATGGTTTTGAAAGAAGTCCCTTATGCTTTCCAAAGCTGTATTTATATGATTAAAATACAGTAAAACTGTAATATTGTGAAATATTACTTTAAAATAATAGTTTTCTATCTGAATAGGCTTTAGAATGTAATTTATTCCTGTGATGTTAAAGCTGATTTTTCAACATCATTACTCCAGTCTTTAGTGTCACATGATCCCTCAGAAATCATTCTAATATGCTGATTTGCTGCTCAAAAATTTTCTTATTATTATCAATAATGTAAACAGTTGTGCTGCTTAAAATCTTGTGGAAATATAAAGATAAGATAAATATCTTTATATAAATATAAACATCTGTACTGTCCCTTTTGATCAATTTAATGCAGGTTTGCTAAATGTAAGTATTAATTTATTTGGAAAAAAATTCAACCTAAACTATTGAACAGTGTCTATGATAATTAATTACATAAATAATCATGATATTTGTACAAACAAAATGTAACTGTTGTGAATTTAATGTTTTTCAGTTTAACTTTTCACTCAAATTGCTTTTCTGACAATGTAAATTATTAATGAAAATGTATTAAATTAGAGAAAAAAAGAGCAGCTTTTTTGAACCCCACTATATGTGTTTGAAAAAAGCAAATGGTTTCATTTTGTTTTGCTGTACTGTTGTGAGACATCCTGCAGTCCTTGTCATACAAGACAAATGAGCTCCATCCCACTGGTGTAAAATATGTTCCAGTGAGAGATTTTTACACTGCTATGTAGTATAGACTCTGTTACTCTGCCGTTTCTAACTCTGTGTGTATGTGTGTAGAAAAGTATTACCCTCATCTATCACACATTGTGTACTGTCACTCATAGTGCATTCCTCTGTCAGTGAGTCAGCCTGGTTACCCCAGCAGACGGTCAGAAGCCTGTGGGCCTCAAAGCAGAACATGATCAATCAAGCCAATCAAAAGAAAAGGAGTAACAGATATCGGAGGAAAAACAAACAAATGGAGAACAGACGGAAGAGGCTCCTTAAAGCTGTTTGATTATCACAGGCTTATTTACAGCCAAGCAGAGCAGCGCATAATGAATTACCATTTGCCTCTCTAGTGCGTCGTATATTTTACTCTTTGTGGGCTATTATGAACACCCCCCCCCCCCATTCCTAAAAAAGGAGGCGGTATTTGTGGAGGGGTAATTATGTAATGATTTGCTTCCATTCACTCAATCGCTGTAGATTCTCATTCATTTATAATTAACCACAATACATTGCTTCTGTGATTGCTTTAGTAGTTAGGGACACAGCAATTGCCTATTAAACAGACTGGAGCTCTTAGCTGGCTGCTTTCAACAAACTTCACACTTCAGGCGTCCGTTGCATGTTAATTCCAGGCATAAATGGCTTGTGATTGGATCACCTGAGACGGATGTTAATAGGTGTAAACAGGTTAGGCCTCTCCATCGGGACAACTGCATGCCAAACCTCAATATCAGGATAGAAATTTTGGTCTGTTGGTCCTCACTGATATACTAATAGGAAGTATTGAGAGCTAGATTTAACACTAAAATATTTAAGAAATATTAAAAAGGAAAACAGATTTTTAAAATAGTAATACCATTTCACAATATTACTGTTTTACTGTGTTTTTGATCAAATAAATGCAGCCTTGGTGAGCATGAGAGATTTCTTTCAAAAACATTATAAAATCTGACCAAACCCAGACTTTTGAATGGCAGTGTATTTATGATGTATTAATGTATCTGTAAGTATTTTAAATAAATGCTCTCATTTCAATATCATTTTTATTTTTCCAACAAACCATAGACACAGGATTAAGGCAGACAGAAAAGGGTATCTGTTTTGCCTTAAATTTATCTCATCTTTTGAAACAATATTGAATATACTTTGAATTCAGATGTGCTGTGTTGTCTAAACTCTGTACACTATAGCTGAAAATGGAGCATTTTCTAGATTTTAGACGCAGGCCTTAATTCCTAATTGGCTGCTGATGTGCTGAAGGGATTTAAGGTTGACAGCCGTACTGCAGGGAGTGTTTGATTTTGTTTGGCTAGCTGGTTGAGAAAGTGAGCAGACAGAAAACAGTTTGTGATGCCCAGCAGGCATCTTGTCTGATTGCCTGCCTCCACAGTCTTTGTTTTTGCTTGTACGTAAACAGCAAATCTACCTCTGTCCCATTCATGACATGCATTTCACTTAGACTTTAAACAGAAGTCTGTATAAACAGATATTTGATGTCTGTCGTGTGATAATTTGTTAGATGTCAAGTATTTGTTCCTGTGTGATAAATTGCAGGACATTAGCTACATTAGTGCCCCTGAGTCGATTTAGTGACTTTGCATTATTGAAACCCTGATAGTGCCAGGAAATTAACTCGGAATCATTTTGAGTCGGTACCCATGGTCAAGACGGGGAGGTGTGCAACCTTATCCCTCGCATGAATAAATAATCTTCTTCTGTAAGGCCTTATCACTGCTCACTATGTCAATGCTCTGGAGAAAATACGGAGTGGAAATATCCCTGTTCTCTTTAGAGGTCTGGAAAGGAATCCAATGCTGTTTTTCCACTATGGGTTAAAACCTTCGTGTCTGAGGTTCATCTTGTTTTCCGTACTAGATGTTTCCAAGACATAGTCCTGCGCAGGCCCACACAGCTAATTCAAGTGGCCTTTAAAGTTGGCCTGAGACAAAATGTGGGCTTTATATATATATTAATGAAAGTAAAAATATCTTTTTATTAAACAATAAAACATCAATTTGCACAATTAAAACTAGGCTGGTGGATAAATCACGAAGTCAGGACATTTTAACTATATCCACTAAAACAAGGATTTGAATATAAATCATATCATGTTTTTCAAGATAATAAGAGTATATCTCATTATCAACTTTCGTTTGCATGTGCTGAAGTGATTTCACAGACAAAGTGGATGGATGTCTTATAACCAGGGCACCTGTCAGCATCTTACCTGCAGGGTTATACCTGGGATCTACTCATTATAAAGCTTGAGAGGTGAAGATGCTCATTAAAGGAAATTGACAGCCACCAAATCTCCCTGTGATCTGCTGTGAGAGCAGTATCATAGCATTTGGCCTGCAATGAGTGAAGTTGCGTTAAAGAGCTTACTGTAATTAGGAAACATCTGCTCTGGTGTGAGACTATTCTGTGCCTGTCTGCTCTCTTAATGCCACTGTACCCAGAGACTGAAGTCTCAGCGGGAGGTCTACAAAAGAGTTAAATCTCTCCAAGCTGGTGATGTTAGTAGGCTTCTATTTCAGATATCTGACCTTAAGGATACCTAAGATATGAATATATATATGTATGTATATGTGTATACATACATACTTGTTAAAAGCATTTATGTGCTCAAAAATACAGTAAAAACAGTACCATTGTGAAATAGTAGTACAATTTAATCAGTAAGATATTAATAATTTTTCCACCATTTGTACTGCTGCTAGGGATATACCCCGTACACCTGTTTGCACATTCTTCTTGCACATTCCTTCTTATATTACTATTTATTAAGTCTACAGTATACTGTCCTGCACACTTTTTTTTTTTTGCACATTTTATTTTAGATTTTATTTTCTATTCCTTATTTCTACTTCATTTATTCTTATTTTTATTTTCTTTTTTTCATATTTATATCTATGTATATTCTTGTGTTGTACTGCATATATTTGCATTGTCCATGGAGCGGACCTGACTTACATTTCACTGCTGGTTATACTCTGTATAACTGTGTACGTGACAAATAAAAATCTTGAATCTTGAATTTAAAAAACTTTTTTCTATTTTTATATATTTTTAAAAATAATTTATTCCTGTGATGCAAAGCTGACTTTTCAGCAGCCATTGCTCCAGTCTTCAGCATCACATGATCCTTCTTTTTTTAAAAAAAAAAATAGAAATGTTTTTGTTATTTTAATGGTTTTATTCAGTAAATATGTATTAAATTGATCAAAAATGATAATATAAACATTTTATCAGGCTCCTATGTGTAGGTTCAGTAATTTCACTTTAATGGCAATGAATAGATTCTTTTCATTGCCATTAATGTGAAATAACTGAACATAAACATAGGAGCCTGATAAAAATGCTCATTTTAGAAGAAAATTTCAAACGGCACTTAGAGGCTTTGCATCTGAACTGTTCATTTATAAATATGCATATGTACATATTATTATTATTATTATTATTATTATGTGTATTTCAAATAAATGCTGTTCTTTTAAACTTTGTATTCATCATAGGATTCTGAAAAACAAAGCTTGATTTTCACAATAAATAAAATAAGATCAAATAAAATAATTGATGAAAGAGAAATTATTTTATTCAGTAAATATGTATTAAATTGATCAAAAGATCAAAATATTTACTATGTTATTATAAATTATAATATTATAATATTATAATATAACATATATATTATAATTATTATGTGTATTTCAAATAAATTCTGTTCTTTCTATTCATCGTAGAATTCTGGGAAAAAAGCTTGGTTTTCAAAATAATTAAAATAAAATAAAAGATGATAAACTACTAATGCCACTTTTTCCTTTTTTTGAGAATTTCAGTCTTCTCTGGACAGTTACATCACTATGACATTTTTAGTTTCAGCACACAGGAATTATTTAAAAATTTGAATTTGTACATAATAGCAAAGCTCTATAATGAGCAAAGCTCGAAGCCATTAACTATAAGACTTGTTCAGTATAGCTTGGATATGTTTCTGACATAGGAAAAATGGGCACACATCACTGTAACCCATGTGTGCCAGCTATTGTCACCTCACTCCATGACAAGCAGTTGCATCCAGATTTGAATAAAACCAATTTGTTCAGGACAATGAATATTTCAGTTTCTAACAGACAGCGTTAAAAGAAAATCTGCATGGAAAGCTGATGATCTCCTGACAATTTATTTCTGTAGTACCAGTTTTCCCCTGCTCGCACTCACCCCATCCCCCCCCCCCCTTACAACCCATAGATTGGATCTGTGTGAATTGAATTGAGTTGGTCTGCTGAAATATGATGCATTACATCGCCTGTCTGCTCTGCTGTTGCCACGGCAACGGGCGTCACATTGGCTGGCCAAACTGCACACGTGTTCTGCGGTAATGAGCACTTGGCAAGATGCCAGGGCAACATCCAACCAACCTCGGTTCTGGTTGTTTCATTTTCCAGCATTTACAGCTCATAATTCACAGATTCGCTCTGCATTTTTCACTGTGAAAGCATGCTCACATCAGGGTCCAGTGATGCACTGTCTAGCCTTCTTTTTGTCAGTAATAACTACCGTCACCTCGTGCCGCCCATGGCTCACTTTAGGATCAGTCAGCAGGGGAACATGCCTGACTTTGTTTATTATTCCTGCAGTCAGACCCATTTTGGACCCTTCATGATTGTAGGACCTCGAATCAGTTTAGACCTTTCCACCAAAGATTACATTTCTGTCATCATCTCTCTTTTTTGTCCATAATAAAAGTCCCCACTGATGTTCATTGAACGGAAAAAAGACTTCTTTAAAATATCACATAGTACACATTCTGCAAACTGTTTCCTTTCATCATTTCATAGTCATGTCGGTTTGCAATTATCCCTTTAAGCATTCATATATGGTTTTATGAATTGTGTTTACTTTGGCAGCCTGATGGTTTGAATCAAACTGCATCCAAATGGATAGTTAACTGCAGAGCTTTTTGGCTCTTCCTGGAATCCCAGTAATATTAATGCTAATATAGTCAGTTAACATGTCAAGAGGTTCCTGTGCTCCTCCTCTTTACATGCCGCACAGTGTTTCTCATGGAAGCCTGGCCTGTGGTGAAGAGTCTTTTGTCATACTAAATAAAAACACATGGATGGTATTCAGGACCTGGGGCTGTGAGGAGACCCGTTCACTACCTCACACCCTGCCAAGCTCCTGGCTCCAAATAATACACACGCTCTACTGCACTGTTATACAATAAAAGATTAATAGGAGGTAAAGCCTCCCAATATTGGACATTCATAAATTTTTAAAGTTGGAAGATGGGGGAATCTGTTGTCCTGCAGAACAAAAATGACCCTCTCCAACAGTGGATGTACCCTATCCATGTAAACTTTTGAGATTCCAAACCTGCACAGTAAAAATGCTTGTAATTTTTTTTTTACAGAAAATAAATGCTACAGTAAACACCTGTGGTAAGTTACCTTACCATATACAGTGAAAAACTAAACGGTTTAACTAAAATACAGATACATTTATAGTTTTTGAAAGTAAAAAACTATAAATTGCCATATAATTTACAGTGAAAAAAAACAGTAACAGTCCTTGTGTGATACATGACATATAATTAGATTTTATGTAAATAATGTAGTTTCTTTTCATCGTTTCTTATGTGTGTTGACCGTGTGCACTGTCTGTATATGAGTGTTGGCCATATTTTAGGGCCACTTACATTGAACTCTGATGGTGGTAATCAGTACATTTTAAAGTAGAAAGCAGATTGAGACTGGTATATTAACATTACATCACTTAATGAAATATACACTGTAAAATGATTTTTCGAAGATGTGAATAAAACAAAGACTGAGTTATGTTTTTCTACTTCAAAATTTCATGTGTAAATCAACGTGTTACTTGCTGTTTCTTTGTCATTGTTTATGAAATTTACTAGCAATTTATAAGTAAAATTTGTTTGTACACCAATTTTTTGGTTTCAGTATATACGTAGTTTAAGTGGTAAAATGCACATGCACTAATATGCCATTCCTTATGGCAAATTTCTGACAACCACAGACACTGTATTACTGCTGTTTTTACTGTATGACTGCTATTTGTTAATTTGCTTCCTGGCTGCTATTTGTGTTCAGAGTCAAAAGGATTCAGGTGAAAGTGGCTGTTTTCTTTCTGTCTGTGAAGTAGGACTGTGTGTGAAGTGGCAAGATAAAGAAATGCTTTTAAAGTGGCCAGGTCTCTTTCATGTGTGGTTGGTGATGAGAGAAACAGTGTTTTCCGCTGGAAAGTATGATAGATGGCAGTGGAAGATGAGCGGTCTGCTCATTAGAGCTGGCGTTAGGACTGCAGACCAATATCTGAAGAGCCTTGGGAGAGCGAGGCATCGTTAGGGCACCCAATGAGCTCCACTCATCTCTCCAGTCATTGGCCTTGAATATTTCCTTCTTGTCAGTTCTCCCCAGTTCTTATCTCTGAATTGCAGCTAACAAAGTAGATCTAGTATGTCTCAAGCTGATCTTGGCGAAAAGTCGCGAAAGTCAGGTAAGCAGATTCTATTAGTATGTGGTTTATTTCAGTAAAATACTTTGTACTATGTTTAACTAATGCATTTGGTTAACATGCACTTGTCAGAAATGTTCCTACTAGTTGCTCTTGCAGGTAATTTCACTCACTTTGGACCAGCATGAAATTTAAAGCTATTTCTTGTCTCTGCTGGTTTGAAGCTGGTCTGAAGACCTTCTTGGGGATACTAGCTTCCAAAACACAAATATCGAGGGGTGAGAACCAGGAGGGCGTAAGTGACATTTCACCAACTTTACAGGAGGGCCAAAACAAACATTTACCATAGTTTGATCTGATTTTGTGTACTAATTTCAATCTTTTATAATAAAAATGTGTACACACATGGATGACAGTATAATTATTGAACACTATTTTAACATTTATTCAGAAAAAAACTTTTAAGTTACAACACATTGAATTAAGGAATAGAATTGCTCTTGAGGTAACAGAAGAAAGAGTCCCAAATCTTGTGAAATTGTCCAATGTTGCCTTTTAAAAGATATCTGGTTCATTCGTAATTCAATTCAATTCAATTCAGGTTTATTTGTATAGCGCTTTTTACGATACAAATCGTTGCAAAGCAGCTCTACAGGAATTTAAGTTTCCACAATGTATTTATATATTGTAGAACCTTAATATATTTAACTTATGGTATTTCTGGTATTTGGTAATTCTGTTTGTTGTCTGAGCTTCCTCTGAGGGGTTGGCATTATCTTCTCTCAGGTGTTCGGTCATCTCAGATCATTAAAGGGGTTGGATCCAGATTGGAGCTTCTGTAATTCCTAGTTACCACGGGACGTTAATCCCGTGGCAGAAACAGAGAAACAGATAGAGACATAATTAGCGTAGCTGCTGTTCCATCTAAGTAAAAAAT